>JANFOE010002000.1:0-90035 GCA_025667525.1 Glebionis coronaria
TATATATATATATATATATATATATCTATATATATATATATATATATATATATATATATATATATATATATATATATATATATGTATATATATATGTATATATATATATATATCTATATATATATATATGTATATATATATATATATCTATATATATATGTATATATATATCTATATATATATGTATATATATATATCTATATATATATATATATGTATATATATATATATGTATATATATCTTTATATTATATATAGGTATACTTATGATTTGATACGACACCTCTAATCCTAGTCATATGTGACATGGCAGCTATTAGCCAATATTATTTTAGAAATCCCTAAAAACTCTCCGTTTTCCACGTTTTTTTTATTTGAACGCAATTTTATTAATATCGCGTTTTGGAAAAACAGTATTGAAAATCGCGTTTTGAAACGCATTTATGATATGGATTTCCGGGAATTATGTAAAAAAAGTGTCAAAGGCAAGATTCGACCTCGTGACCTTTGGTTAAGAAGAAACCATGTTTACCACTAAGCCAGACTACTTTTGATGATTTTTTATCCAAAACAATGTTAATAAATTCTAACAAAACCAATGATAATTCATATACATCGAGATACACTCTAAAATTATAACAAAATTTACATCCAAACATATAAACATGGTCAAACTTTATGTAGGGGGATGAATTTCAATTATTGATTTTACTTCTTAATTTGGGAATTTTTTATGGTAAAACCCTAGTAATCCTGTATACATCTTTTCTCAAAACGCTAATTCCTCAACCATACGAATTTGCAGGTTTTCTTTTATCTTTATTTACATCAATGGTAATACACAAGTATGATTTTTACTTTTGTTTTCTCCTTTTTTTGTTATAAAAGATACTCGGCATGATTGTTTTTGTCCTTTTTGCTTATATGCTTAGCATGTACTGCTTATATGGAGAGAAAGTGACTATAACAGGCATAAACAGTTAATTTGCAATACCAAACACACTTTTATTTGTTTTTCTAAGCCCTAATATCTGCTAATTTTCTTTTGCAGCTCAAAACTTGAAGTGAGGACCATATTCTTGAATATTCAGTGATAAGTAAAGATGTGCCAAGGTAAAAAAGATTTTTTTTTTCTATATATAATATTTGTTACCTTTCTCATTATATGTGTTTGAACTTTTTTCAAAATCTATGATAATTTTTCTTAATTTTCAAAGCTATCTGATGTTGGACTCCTTGGTTCGGGTAGTGATCAGGTTACGACATCGCGGACATCAAAGGATGATGGTAAGTTTTTTCTTTTCTTTATAGTTTTTGTGTGATAAATGAGTAATTGGCTTCATACTCCAAAGATTTGTGTCCTGTACTTCATTAGTGGAATGCATTTTTAAAAATATGTAAAAAAACTTAATAGTGGAAGATAGTAGTTATAGTAAGCTGATTAAGTCTGAAATTTTGTTTACAAAGCAGAAATCCCAACAAAACTTACGTTCTAAGATGTTGTGAGAAAATACAAAACATAATAGTGGAAAACAACAGTTAAAAGAAATTGATTAAAACCACACTAGGAGTTGCCTGTTTTGAGCAGAACACAATTTGATCAGTTATGCAACGCCCATTTTGTTACCTATACTAAATAGTCATGGGCATAAATGGCTATTTAAAAAAACAACGTTGAGTCGCTAAAACGTGATCTTCCAAGAATTTTAGCTCATAAAGTTCAGGAAACTAGATGAGAACACTACTAGATCAGTTTAGCTTGATAGAAGATTTGTTATTGTCTACAGATTCTAACAGGTATTGTGATCAGCTTTAAGACTTAAAGCATTTTCATGTGGAATACCATATAACAGTATAAAGCGTCTCCTACTATGAGTACAAGAATACCGTATAATACTACAAAGTGTCTGCTGCAAGACAGAGCATGTGACAAATAACTGTGGTGATGTCGGCGTGTTTAACAAGTGTGGGGTACCCAAGAAGAATTATTGTTGATGTGAAGAAAATGTCTACATGGTATGCTAAAATTTCGAGTTGTTGAACTCTTTAGTTGTAGTTTCTTTTGATTAATTGTTATATAGTTATGTGTAGGTGCAATTTCATACCTTTGTTTGAATTTCTTAAAACATATTATAGACACATATCCCACTAACTCATAACTGGTCAGTTGACATAGCTATACAAATAAGTGATAAAGCTTAACATATATAACTGCATCTACATAACGACGTAAAATTATGTATTAACATGTACCAATGTTAATCTTGGTATGTTGACATCAAATCATCAATAATCATCCACTGTTCCAAGGAGGTGTGGTAATCAAATAGTTGAATTTCTATTTAACAGAGTCAAGAACCTACTAATAGACTAAGATCCCTCATCCTATAGATCACCAGATGTTCAAGAAATCTGGAAAAGAATATTCATAATGAAAGGCATAGCTTATACAAGCATACAAGTTGCTTGACTAAAGAAACTTAAGTTGTCCCATTTTGGCATCATAGCGGCTGTTAAAAGGCTAATAGTCACTATGTGCCAGCCGCTCAGTAGGAAATGAGTCAACCGAATCAAAGTAAAATAGTGATAAAAAAATATATATAAGCAGACTCATATGGATTGTAGCCGAGAGTACATGTATGTCCCCCTTATATGCTTTCTACTTACCGTGTATTTCGTTTTTCACACGTGTATGACATAGTGTTAAATTTATATTATAGGCAATAACCAGTATGTCACCAGAGTATGTTAAAGTGCCTGATTATAATGTATGGATTATTACTAGTTTTGCAATAACCAGTATGTCAAAGTTGGTGTTGGAGGGTACCAACATCTGACCTTCAGGATACGAGCTACAGTCTCTACCATGCACTATCCTCCACCAGAATTCATTTTAGTTACTGATTCCATTTATATATGTTCAAATGTGTCTCAGATTTGTCTTTCTTTGATAGTTATGTTTAGACAGTGTTTACTAACGTATTACAACAATTTAATAATGTTAAGATTCATGGGGCTATATCTTTTTTGCAGGAATTATACACAAATTTGCATCAACATATTTTGAGCCGCGTGAGTGATGATCCCTCATTATAGGTCAAGAACTAATTGGTTCGATATAGATCTGTGTCCTAAAGAATCTCAGCCCTTAATCGTAGCATCACAACTGCCATATCCCTCTTATGAAATATCCATTCTATAAAAAAAATTAATTTTAAAATTCTTTATAGACTAATAGATTCACTGTCTTATATAGATCATAATCAGCTATGCTAGGAACAATGGGATGACAGTGCAGAATTCAAATTAAAGTCATATGTATCAACGACTGATTAAGCTATAAGTCTTCTGTACCCAGCTATGCCTAAGGAATACGACCTTTTGAGGTTGGTCCTACATCTGATAGAGCCAAAGGAATATGACCTTTTGAGGTTGGTCCTACATCTGATAGAGGTGTGGGTGCAGCATGTTTTAGCCCAATAGGTTGGCATGTTGTTGAAGATATGCTATTTTTTGGGCCTCCTGATGATGGAGGTCCGGTTGTGCTAGATTTTGAAGGATACGTGGTTCGGTTGCCTAATATAGAAGAACATTTATTAAAAGTTTCTGTCTCAACCAAACCTTCTCGGGTCGGTAAAGATGGAGTATGTGATTCTACTCAGGATATTGGCTGATGTAGTCTTTCCCATCAATCTAGGACCGCCTAAACTCAAGGAAATCAAAACCAAGCCTGCTGACAGGAGACCAGAACACTCGCGCTGACAGGAGACCTTGACAAGGTGAGCTACTCACACGTATCAGTTTATTTATGTCCATTTGGGTCATTTTTGAAATCGTTGACATTTTTTATTCAGATACGACACTATCTATCTATAAATAATAGCATGAGTGGTCTATTACTATATAGTTATCAAAATAATACTAATAAAATACAGATGGATAATCTTTACAAGTATAAGGGTGCATCATCTTTTGGTGTGGAAACATCACAGCAAGTGGTGGCTGGTTTCATTCGAAGATGCTGCAACGGTTACTGCCCGAATGATTTCCATTGCATAATACTTTGAACAGGAGGCGATTTAAGTTTGTGAAGAAATGGATAATCTTGTGGAGCTTATAGACGTTTCAACATGCTAGAATTAGCTAAAGACCTTCAAATAGTGAAACATCCAATGGACTGACCATTGCGAAAGGCAATATTACCACTTTAGTATATATTTGAAAAAAATTGAATTCACACTCGAACCAAGAAACATACCAAAAAAGGGTTAGACACACAACATGGTTAAATTTTGGTCTGATACAACTGAGTCTTTGAAATATAACGTTCAACCATTCTTTGTTACGAAACGTTGATCAATGAAAGTAAGATTTTGTATCTTACGGTTTACTCATATTAAATCTTTTGTGTATCAATGATAAGTGTGAAAACACTTATCCTTTTACCACTTAATTATAATAATAACCAAGCCAAACCGTGTATTTTATGTCGTAAATATCGGAATTATGCGTGGTTTGTGTTTTTGTTGTGATTTAGGATCAAAATGTGAAAAGGGAAGAAAACACAGGCTTTCACAGGCTTTTGTCGAAGAAAAAGACAAAAGGCGAAGTCGAAAGATCAAGAGTGCAAAAAGAACGGAAGTCCAAGGCCTATTCTGAAGATTTATCGAAGAGAAGTCTAAAGACGGAAGTTTAATAAAAGCCGAAGAACTCAAGTCTAAATTAATGAAGAAATTACAAGACGAGTTTATTAATCCCAAGACAAAGTCGAAAAAGTCGAAGAATTTAGAAGACGAAAAGACGAGAAAGAAAGAAAGAAGGAAGCAACACATGCTTAACCTCCCTAATCACTATAAATACCCTCCTAATGACACATTAGGAGGTGTTGGCTATTTTGACAAACTAGTCTTCCATTTAATTACTTGCACTTTTCTTAATGTCATTTACTTAATTACACCTTTAATTTCTTGTCTTGCACCTTAAATTTGTAAGCTTTTGATTCTTGTCTTTACTTTAATTGCTGAATCTTAATTTTAATCAAGTTTTAATTAATCTCTCATTCTACCTTTCTTGTTTTGATTTAATCTTTATGCTTATGTGCTTATTGTTATGCTTTTATGTTTTTGATTGAGTTAGCTTATTGATTTATTAGCTTATTGTGTTTTTCTCAAATTTAATTAAGTGCTTATTAGTTAATTTTTATAAAAAGTTGCTTTTAAATATTTTTATTATTTAGTGTTTTTAAAAGTTATTAAATTTTAGCTTATTTGCTTTTTCTTAAATTTGATTTGGTTAAGTTTTTAGTTAAATGCTTAATTGTTTTTAGCTTTATTTTAGTCTTTTATCTTATTTGCATTTTTGTTATCCGGATTCCCTTGAAACCCTCAAATTCCAGATAAGGTCCCGAGTTAGCATTCCGGATAAGCAGCAAAAGGTTATTCCGGATAACAAGCCAGAAGTTTATTCCGGATAAGCCTTAGAAGGACATTCCGGATAAGCTGATTAAGGGATTCAGGATAAGAAACTTGACCGATTTTGGATAGTATTGCAGACTCATATTCCGGAAAAGGATTCTAACAGGAAGATTCCGGATAAGGAGTGACAGTTCTACATTCCGGAAAAGCTTCGGAAGACGGATTCCGGATAAGGCCCAACAATTTATTCTGGATAAAGGGTATTGTGTTCATTCCGGATAAGGTCCTAAAGCCTTATTCCGGATAAGCACCTCGAAGGATATTCCGGATAAGGGTTGATACCTTATTCTGGATAAGGGTAACTTCTGATTATTCCAGATAATGGGAGAGTGTATATTCCGAATAACAAGCCGGAAGTTTATTCCGGATAAGCCGCAAGACATCATCTATTCCGGATAAAGGATTTAAGTTTGATATTCCGGATAAATGTGACAGATTTATTCCGAATAGAGATCTCATCCCAGATTCCGGATAAGCACTTGTTGGGTACTCCGAATAGTGACAGTATTTCGGATTCCGACTCAGGTTTTGTTTATCCTCTGTTTACTTTTCAAGCATTTAATTTTCTAGCCATTTTTCTTTAAGTCATTTTAATTGCTTCGTCTTAGTTTAATTTCAAGTTTACATTTTTATTACGTTGTCAAATTAATTTTTTGTCGAGATTTAATTTTTGTCATTAAATTTATTTACTTTTAAAAGTTTTTAATATTGCACCATTTACTTTTAAATTAGTTTTAGATTTTAATTACCCGTCATTTACTTTTAAGTTTTGATAATTTATTTTACAACAACCAAAAATATTCTTTTTCACCAAAAGACGACTGAGTCGCACGTTAATCCCTTTTTCAATTCGAAAAGATCGGACGATAACTTTTAACCCTAGCAAAAGCATACTATCAAATGGCGCCGCTGCTGGCTCTTTTTGTAAAGATTAACGGTTTTCTGTGAGAGACGCGTTGCATTTTGGGATCCGTTCATTCGTGAACGTTATTTTCCTTGCTTAAAAATTTTCAATAAAAAAATTCATAAAAATTAAAATTTTTCATAAAATCCAAAAAGATTTTTATTTTTATTTTCTATAGTGTATATATATTGTCTATTTCTTTGGTATCTTTTTCTTTTGCTTTTGCAGGTGTATGCGTACTAGATCTTCAACTTATCCAGAGCCCGAGACTCGTGAAGATTTAGATATGGTTGGTGAGCAAAACAACAACAATAACCCACCGCACCTCAACAATAATAACAACAACAATGTTCTTCCACCACCCGATCTTAGAACGATGGAGGAGCTTTGTCAACCTACGATGAATGGACGCGGAGGACCGATTGCGCCGATGCAAATCACGGCTCCGGAATTTTCGTTGAAGCATCACATGATCCAACAAGTGCAGAACACTTGTCCATTTCACGGATTACCGGATGATGATGCCAACAAACACCTCGACAAGTTCATTACCGTTACTCAAAGCATGAAGTTGCCCGGGTTTACCATAGATTTTCTTCGCCTTCACCTATTTCCACACACCTTATCCCACCATGCCGAAAAATGGTTTGATCGTCTTCCGAATAATTCAAATCATACTTGGGATGAGATGACTCGACGATTTTTGTCGCGCTACTTTCCACCATCCATAGTCACGAGCCTTCGTAATCAACTTAGTGGATTTACTCAAGAACCCGATGAATCACTTTTTGATGAGTGGGAAAGATATAATGTTTTGATCGATCGATGTCCAAACCACAACATGCTCCCCGTCACCTTAATTGATACTTTCTACAACGGTTTAACTTTTCGTGATCGTGATACGATTAATGCAGCCGCCGGTGGCACATTTATGAAAAGAAGACCCGAGGAGTGTAGAGAGCTTATCGAGAACATGACTACTCATCACAAAAATTGGGATTCATCAGCATCTTCAAGGAATAACCCGAGAGTCAATGTTTCTTCTACTTCTTCAAACCCTGATATCACCGAATTGACCCGCGCAATGGTCGAAATGAGCAAGAATATGCAACTTTTGGCTACAAATCAACAACAACAAGTTAAAGTTGTAGCAACTTCTTGTGAGACTTGTGGCGTTCCTCACTCATACACTGATTTTCCTTTTACTCATGACAATCCGGAAAACGTGTATGCGGCTTATGGTAACTATTCAACGGAAAACCATCAAGCTCGACAACAAGGTGATCGTAACTTGCTAAGTTACCGTTCTAACAACTTTCTTTCACCCGGTTTTTCTCCTCAAAACCACAACCCCAACAACTTTAATAGAAGCAACCCAAACCCACCTCGAGCTTCTAACCCTTATCACCCACCCGCTCAACAACCCCCACCCATTAATCAAGATGTTGAAACCTTAATGAGAACCCAAGAAGAGCAAATCAAGAATCTGTAAAGCCAAATTATCAATTTGAAAGGAGATATTACTAAGCAAGGTAATGATATTAGATCCAAGCTTCGACATGATATCCAAACCTCTTTTAGCACTCAAACAAATGATTTGAAGAATATGCTGGCTAGTTTCTTACCAACTACTCAACCCTCTACTTTGGGCTCTCTTCCTTCAAATACCGTCACCAACCCGAGAGCGAATGTGAGTGCTATTACTACACGCAGTGGAGAAACCTTAGTAGGACCATCTATCCCTCCCCAGTTACTCCATCTACACCTCCTCCACCACCATTTATTCCTCCTACTCCCACGCCTAGTATTAGTTCTCCATTACCGTCTCTACCTCTTACTGAAGTACCCACGAAGAACCCTTCACCAACCCCACCTTCCACCTTTAAACCTTCAACATCTCAACCTTTACCTGCTACACCTACACCAACTAAAACAAACATTCCTTATCCATCTCGCTTAGACAAGGCCAAACTGCAAACCAAGGATGACATTCAAGTGTCGAACTATTTGAAGAAGATTTCGGGACTGACCATCACCTTTAGCCTTGTTGAATCTCTAGCACAAATGCCTAAATTTGTTAAGATGTTTAAGGAATTGCTTAATAAGAAGGAGAAGATGGCCGAGTTTGTTAATACTCGATTGAATGAAAATTATTTTGTCGTCCTTCTTAAAGAACTTCCGGAGAAACTTGGAGATCCCGGTCGTTTTGTGCTACCATCTACTTTTAACCAAACTGAAGAATTTATTGCCTTAGCCGATCTCGGGGCAAGTATAAATCGGAGGCCTTTAAGTGTTTGGTAAAAGTTATCATTACCCGACCTTACACCAACAAAGATGACTCTTGAGCTTACAAATCGCACTCTCGCTTACCCCGTTGGTATTGTCGAAGATGTGTTCATTAAAGTTGGCACCTTCACTTTTCCGGTCGACTTTGTTGTTGTTGATTATGAAATGAACCCTCGTATTCCTTTAATACTTGGTCGGCCATTCTTGAGAACCGAAAAAGCTCTAGTCGATGTTGCCGAAGGTGAGTTAATCTTAAGAGTCGGGAATAATGGACAAGTTTTTAAAATGGGGAAGATCACAACCAAACCCAGTGGAAGAGAGTCAGTGAATATGATTAATGTGCTTGATGATTTTGTCTTCTACAACAATCCTCTATTCGATTCTTGCTATGATAATACACTCTTCCAAGATGATGTGGATGATTCTCTCTCCAAGTTAGATCCTCCACCAATTCATGAGTCTCCATCGATCTATGATGACTACGATGATGATTCGAGTTCTGATATGGATGATTCCGATGATCTTAATTCTGAGTATCCAGACATGCCCAATTATGATGATTTTGATGAGGTTGATACTCTCTCGAGTGATTCTTCACATGATGACCTTGCACCTACTTTTGATGAAGATCCTCCACCAACAATACTTGATCCTACTTTGGATGACTACTCATTTGAGGAAGATTTTGCTACTTTTCTCAACACTTACTTCCCAAATGAGAGTGATTCTCCTCCTTTGGACTTTGATGATTATGGTCTTTATCCTACTTTGGATATGAAGAAACCCGCTTCAAAGGAGAAGAAGCCGACCGACACCGATATCCGTAGCACCTATGTCTTGACACCTCTCTATCCTCCCTCTGAGGATGAGATTGCGAGATTTATGAGCGGATCATCTTCAAGGTCTACTGATCCCGAGTGTTATTTTCCCCTAAAGGAAAAGGTGTTCGACCCCGGTATTAAACTTTTCAAGCCATCTCAGTATCCATCTGATGAAATAAAAGGAAAGATCTTTGGAACTTATGAAGATATGCTTGCACCTCAACATACTTGCTACCACCGTGCTCAACAACTGCTAAAGGGAACCTTGCCTACTCTTCTTTGGATTTCCTTGTTCGCCTTAAGCTTATGCTATTTGATGGATGAAAACAATGTATTTGATCCTGGTGGATGTGTTTCAAGATTCTTCTTATGCTAATCAAGGTCGAGTCAGGCTCACGAATCGGTTAACAAAAACAAGCGCTTCTCGGGAGGCAACCCGCAGTATCTATCCTTTTTATTTGTTTTTATAATAAGTGTAGGGGGAGACCCTAGTATGTGTTTGTTGTCTTCTTTCTAATCATATGCAGGGATTCGAGCTTTAAAAGATCCATTCTTGATGACTTTTGACGACCCGTGATTCCGTGTACCCGTCTTCCCGGTTCTATCCTGAATTGATTCTCTATTTTATATTTTCTAATATTGAAATAGGAATCAATTTAGTTGTCCTTTCCTTAGCAAGATTTAAACAAAGTGCACAATGTCCTAAGTGTAGGGGAGTTTACTCCCACATGCTTAAACATTAAGGACAATGTTTATATTAAGTGTAGGGGGACTTATATCGAACTTAAGTGGGATTTTCCTTGTATATGTCCTCATTTTTACCGGAAAATTGATTTTTCGACATTTTTCAAAATTTTTGATCTATTTTAGCCTAGTAGTTTTTCTTTTGTTATAGTTATTTTCTTTCGTTGCTAGAATAAATTTTAGTAAAGTGGTTTTAATTTTCAAACGTTGTGAATCTTTTGACTCAACCCGAGTTTACTTATCTAAGTTTGCTCTAGCTAGTATCCTTAACGTGTTTAAATCAAGTTTTGCTAGGCTTTTATATAGGGAACTTTAAAACGCGAAAGTCTTAAATTTTACGGGTTAAGAACAAGAACTTTTCGCAAGTTCCTATAATTGATCCTAGAAAGTCGTTTATCAAGGGAACTTTAAAACGCGAATTCTAAAATTGAAAGAGTCTAAGAAGTTGCAAGATCCTATAGATGACATGAAAACCCAAAACTTCGATTTAATAGGCTAAGCATCCACGAGTCTCATTCCTTGAGATTTTAAATTATGGAGAACGAGAGATGATAGAGTCAATTATAAGTTTGGTACTCTTTCATAAATTTATGTGAGTTGATTATAAGCTTTTTCTCCCATCATTTGTTAATAAATTTATTTGCAATAAATAAGGTTGTACGATTTGAAAAGTTACTTAGCTTCTAGCCCAAGATCGTTTAAAAGTTGCTCGGTATTAATTAGAGTTCATAGCCGAGGCATAACTTATTAAAGCGGGATGCGAAGATTGGCGAGTCCAAAAAAGTCCTAACAAGACATGAGGGCTACATTTTGTTGCTAAAGATCCAAAATTGATGTGAAGAATCATTTATCAAAAATCAATATGAAGGACCGAGACACACGACGAAAAGAAAATACTCCCCTAAAGATCATGGAGAAGTCTATCCAAAAAGGCCCTAACAAGGTATGAGGATAAATAAGTCCAAGTCCTAAAAGGAGGCGGATCGTTGTATATAAAAGTCCCAAATAAAGATTGGAGAAAAATGAAGAAGTCGTGGTCCAAGTATGAAGAATCTCAAAAACTTCAAGTGAAGAAATTCCTATTATAAAGAGAAGACCATTATTTCATGAGCGTCTCTCAAGATTTGAAGTATGAAGTCACTGCCAAATATCGGTCCGAGAAAGGTCTCAAATCATGAAGCGAGTTATGCCAAGATATGAACTTTAAGAGGTCCCGAGAAGCAGTTTTAAAAGATTTTGTCCTTTAGCTAACTATTGATTAAATCGTCCCACTTTATTTTCCGCCTAAATAACTATCAAAATAAGTCAACAATGCATCCTTGTGATAATTCAAGACAACAATAAAATATAAGAGATACACCTAGGAATAAGGGAGTCTAAGTGAATAATTGGCCCACATGAGTTTATGTTAGTTTGCTAACTTATAATAACAATGATCTCGTTTTTAAGCTTGGTATGGGGAACGTAAAACTTGAGGATGATGATCATTCATGACATTCCAAAACCCTAAGGTAAGTTTTTGAACTTTTTACTTGTTTTCTTCCTTTAAATATTTTGTCTCTTTAATAAAGGCCAATGCGGATTGATTGTGATGAAAAATGTAAAACTTGCTTTGTAATTAATGCATTGCATGAGGACATTGCAATGGTCAAGTGTAGGGGATTTGATAAGTGTGGAAACACTTATCCTTTTATGTGATACCCTAGAATCGAGGTCACTAACATTACCCGAAATTACACTTATTTTTGAAATTTTTAATAAATTTTAATTGCTATATATTTTAGTATTTTGGTTGAAACCGATGTTCGAGGTTATAATTTTGACGATTGACGATTTAAGAAGGACGATGATGAATACGATCCCGATGGATGCCCAAATTTCTATAATTATTGACGTTTTATCGATAATGTAATTTTTCGAGAATTTTACTTACGGTTCGTGTTAAGTCGAGTCGGGTGAGTTTTATTGCTTTCCGGGTACATTTAAAGTGTCCCAAAAGTATTTTGGAGTGTTTGGGATGATTCCCGACTCCCGTAAAATTTTCTAAAATGACTAGTGAGTCAATCCCGTAAAGTTTTAGAGTCGTTTTTACTTAAGGCTAAAAGAAAGCTTAAATTGCACATTTTGTCCCTCCCATTTCACAAAAAGGGAACAAACACTCACACACATAACATTTCAAAGAAAAAAAAAGATCAAACTCTCCCTTTTGCTCTCTCTAGGCTGACGGCCAAACACACAAACACCACCACCACTTCAATTTTTTTGGGTTTTGATTAATTCCAATCAAAGACCACCTTCTAAAATCCTTTAGTAAGTGTCAATCCATGGTTATTTCAAACATGCATTAACAAAAATTCTTCTAAAAATTAAAGATTTTTCAAAAGTCCATTTGGATGTTAATTGGGCATTTGCATGTTTAATTCATGCTAGAATGATGCTAGAACACCAAACAAATCAACCAAAATCAATTTGGTTGATGGGTTTTGATCACCCAAACCCCACGGCTCAAAGGGGGGTGTTTGGGGATCATGGTGATCAATGTTTTGATGTTTGATTTTGTGTTTAATCTTATGTTTACATGTTTTTAGATGTGTATATTCACTTGCATGTATGTTTTTATGATTTGGGTTTTATGATGATGTTGATCAATAGGGGATTAGGACTGAAAATGATGTTTGGTTATGATTAGGAGTACTTAGGATGATGTCTAATGTTGGTAAATGGGTTTGAAAACGAGCGTTGGTATGATTTTGGTATAGGTAATTTTAGGCAGAAAGTTTGAGGTGTTTTCGTAAAAATTATTTTTAAAACAGGTCTTGTGAGTAGGATAGAGTTGTAGAGCATCTTCTTAGCTTCGATTTGGTATAAGATAGAGCTTACGACTCCTAACGAGTCAAAAGTTACGACGTTTTGAAATTCGTGTACCGGGAGATGAAAACGTCATAATCCGAAATTATGCTTGGTTTTAGGTCAAATCCCGGGGACTATAGGTTTAGTTTGGTAAATGGTCAAAGGTTGATTTTTGGTCTCAAACCTGCACATTTGAGTCTATTATAAGACTTAGGTGTCAAATGGGTCAATGGAGTATTTTAAACGGGTCAAATGAGTCCGACTTGGTCAAAGTACAATTTCAGTCCGAAAAACGTAGTTTTGGAAAAGTGTTGAGTAACGGGTCGTAGAAGTGGAAACTTTTGTTGGGATTAAATATGTGATTTCTACAGGTCTTAAAGTATTTTTGAGAATTTTCTCAAATTTTATAAAAAGAGTTAAGTATAGTAAAACAGTCCGTACTTTTGGTAAGTATCGGCGAAAATGAGTAAAAATGAATAACGTTAATAATAAGGACAAATGGTATAAAACGAGTAACACTTGTCGTTTTGTTTTGGCGTGAGTTGTAATTGTCACAAGTGACTAATATGTATGTATTTTATACAGTACCATAAGGTTTATAAATTGAGATTACTCATTACGCGTTATTTGGTTTGATAGGTGTTGATTTACCCAGGCATCCGTATCGTCGTCAGTGACCGTCACTCGAACTATCGACTACTTGTTATATAAGGTTTGAATTTATAGCCTCGCTTATTATTATTTCAAACTGTTTTACCCGCGAGGGAAATGCATGCTAGTTTTCAAAATGAACATATGTCATGAATGATTGTTGGACCCGAATATTGCCTTTGAAATTGTGTTGAGTACCTAGTTGCAAAAGGCCCTAAATTCATGAACTATTAACTATTGTTTAGTCCTAGCGTGGATTAGAAATAGCCGCTTATACAAAGTGATAGTACTATGGGGTTGACTACCCTATCCGAGACGAGGGCTAGTACGTTGATACCCCCTGCGGACGGATAATTTGTGATAAGAGATAAGGTATAATTACAACTGATGCCTTAGTAGGGGCACTGGTTTCATCTGAATCACGCCGGTAATTATTACGCGGGTGATTGAGTTAACGGTTTAGTGTCATGAGCTTAAACACAATTGTCAGTATCTTGAATATAGATTGTTTGATCGACAAGTCTATGAATGATCGTGAATGGTTTTTATTTCACATATGTTCAAAATGGATTGTAAAACCTATGAATTCCACTCAACGTTTTCGTTGACCAAATTTAGCATGTGTTTCAGGTAACCGCTGAAGTGTAGCATGGAGCGTGCATTGGATGGATGTTGTGTGTGGAGCTTGGAGTCTACTTGTTTTTCCGCCCAGTATTACTTAAACATTTTTAACTTTGATGTCATGTTGTTGTGAAAACTGTAACTTTTGGGGTTGAGATTCATGGGCACCGAAAACGCAAAACTCTGTTGTATCATTTGGGGTTGGAAAACCGTAGACATGTAACTTTTCAACAATTTTTAATTTAAGTTTAAATTTGACGTCTCTTTGGAGTCGTTCGATATATCTTGTGTGCGATGATAACTGCCTAGCACCCAAATGTTGTAGTTCCGCTGCGCATAGCATTTGGTGGGGTGTTAGAGATTGGTAATCAGAGCCATGAGTTATAGAGAACTAGGTCGTTTGAAAATTCCTAAACTATAACTTTTGGTGTCGAAAGAAATTGTCCAAGCGCACACAACTATCCTGCATGGCTCCGGTAAGGTTTATTTTTGTATTCATGGCATTTGACGTATACTTTTAAGTTGAAGTATATATGTGGGTATTTATTACGTAAATATGGAAATTACTATATGTAAACGTTGAAATTATACGTGGAATACCCGACACCGTAATTCTTGTATTAATCATGCATGAGCATCATATTATCGCATTTTGGGAATGTGTACCACCTTTGCATTGCATTTGCATGCATGTATTTATAAATATTGTATAGTTATCTTACGTACCCTCCAAAATTCTCTGTTATTGCAGGAATGGCCGAGGTACCGCCTAATGGTAATGGAGACGATTATGTCGTAGGTCACGAAGGGGGAAATGTTGGAACAGCTGCTGAAGGACAGACCGAGGCGAACAATGTGCAAGCCCAGGACCTTGACCAAAGGAGAACTATTTACCCACAACGTACTTCTCATCTGGTTGGTGTACCAGGTATCCCCAGGAGATCCGAAGCTGCAGCGAGCGCAAATTTTCTTCATCAGGGCATCTCAAGAGTTTGCTGCCCCGGACCAAGAGCTTATCATGACGTACGGCGTGTTGTGAGAAGATTGGATGAATCGATGAACGAGCGGTACATAGTGGAATCAAGGGTAATCGACAGATTCGACGAGAATGAAGGAGCACGCCAAAGATTATTGGCAAGAACTTCAAGAATTGAGTATGATGGAAATGCAAACAAGAGTGATATCAACAGTCTAAGATCGATGATCGTGAACTTGAGCGCCAGTCTTGATCGGGTTAGGGAAGATCAAGCGAGATTGTCTAGGATGCAGAGTTGGGAGCATCGAGTGAGAGCGTCCTTGCCCCCAGATTGGAGATTTATGGACGACTTGGAAATGGAAGCTAATGACTTCATGATCCAGCCACCTGCCAGAGGAGCTTGTATCACTGTGGGAAATCATGTAGCGGTTGAGTGTGGGTCTACGTCAGGGACGAGGAAGGCGACTGAATGTGGGCCGAATGACAAAGGAAAGAGGAAGATGGATGAAGTGGACGAGGAAGATAGCGACGAGGAACCCGAGGAAGATGATGATGAACCGCCATCCAAGAGGCCGTGTGGATCACCACATGCCTAGTTGCTTGTCTTGTATTTTATCTTTGATCGTTGTAATAGAACTGTTTTAGACTTTTGTATGATGGCATTGTGACGAAAAACTTGAGGACTTAAGTTTTATGGTGAATGGTTGTAGTGGCAATACTTGTCACAATTTTGGTTGATTATCAATACAATCCACGTTTACCTTTCATGATCTGTGATATGTCTTTAATTTGATCTTTTGTGATGTGAATTGATGAATATTAGTAACTCTGTAGTGATGTGTCGTTGTATTTATATTATGTCTTGAAAGAGAAATCCATCTTAATCTTGATGTGTATACTTACATTGTTTTTCTATTTTCCATGTCTTTGCAGAGAGGTGTATTTGATAACGCACCATGCCTCCAAAACTAACCGCCGACCGTGTGAACACGATGATTCAGGAATCCATAGCGAATGCGCTAGAAGCAGATCGAGCAGGGAGGAACCCAGACCAGGGCAGAAATGCGGGGAGACAGCAAGCCCCAAGAGAGTGTACTTACTCTAGTTTCATAAAATGTGGTCCCACGCAATTTCGTGGAACTGGTGGAGCTCTAGAACTCAGGAGATGGTTAGAAAAGGTCGAAAGTACTTTCGAGATTAGTGGTTGCTCAGAAGCGAACAAGGTCAAGTTTGCGGCTGCTACTTTTCTTGACGACGCATTGAGTTGGTGGAACACCCAAGTGGCCACTGTTGGGTTGGCAGTAGCGAATGCAAGAACATGGACTGCAACTAAAGCTCTTTTGACCAAGAAGTTCTGTCCTGAAGAGGAGTTAGGTCAATTGGAAGATGAGTTGAGGCACCTGACTTTGAAAAACAATGATATCACTGCTTACACCAGGAGGTTTAATGAACTAAGCCTTTTGTGTCCAGACACCTTTGCCGATGATAACAAGAAGATGAAACAGTACATCAAAGGTCTATCCAGTAATATCAAGGGTGAGAGGACTTCGTCTAAACCTGGGTCGTTTGATGAAGCGGTCCAGATGGCTCACGCGTTGATGGATGTCAAACTCCAAGACAAGAAGAACTTCATTGCTGAAGGAAATAAGAGGAAGTGGGAGGCGGCGCAGAGCAATCAATCCCAGGGTCAAAGCCGAGGTGGAAACCGAAACAACAATGGTCAGAACCGCAATCAGCATTTCAACCAGCGAATGAATGAAGGGAAGAGAGCTGTGACAAACCCCAGAGGAGCGAAGGTGAATCCCCACTGTGGTCGATGCAACTTGTACCATGTAGGGAGTTTCCCGCCTGCATGCGGCAAATGTGGAAAAGCGGGTCACAGGATGTCTGATTGCCGAACAAAGGGGGTAGCCACTGGGGCTAATGCTACGAGAGTAATGGGTTGTTTTGGATGTGGAGAAAGAGGCCACAAGCAAGGAAATTGCCCGAAGGCAGGAAACAAGCAAGGAGGTAAAAATGCTGTTGCCGTGTATCAAGTAGGGACGGCTGATAAACCACAGGGTCCTAACGTGGTTACCGGTACGTTTTTGCTAGACGTTTGTTATGCTAGTATTTTGTTTGATTCTGGTTCCGACAAGAGTTTCGTAGATGTTAAATTTAGTCGTCATATCGATAGGAAACCGGTATTGTTAGTGACTAGTTATAACGTGGAGTTAGCCGATAGGAAGATCGTTAGTACGAATTCTATACTGAAAGGGTGTACCTTGAAGTTAGGAAATTACGCTTTTAAAATCGACTTGATGCCTATAGAGCTAGGATCATTTGATGTGATCGTGGGAATGGATTGGCTGATGGCGCACAGTGCTGTGATCGTCTGTGGTGAGAGATTAGTTCAGATCCCGTTGAGGAATAAAGTCTTGACTGTGAAAGGAGACGAATGCACTTCTCGTTTGAAAGTGATTTCTTGTTTGAAAATGATGAAGTATGTAGAAAGTGGATGCGATGTGTTTTTGGCACAAGTTTCGAGTGATGGTGATTTAGAGGCGAGGATTGAAGAGGTACCTGTAATCTGCGACTATCCGGAAGTTTTTCCAGACGAGTTGCCGGGTTTACCACCCACCCGTGAGGTCGAGTTTCGAATCGATTTGGTGCCGGGAGCTGCGCCGGTTGCGCATGCGCCCTATCGATTAGCACCATCCGAGTTAAAGGAGTTATCGGATCAACTGAAGGAGTTGATGGATAAAGGATTTATTAGGCCGAGCTCATCACCATGAGGAGCGCCAGTGTTGTTTGTAAAGAAGAAAGATGGGTCATTTTGGATGTGTATTGACTATAGAGAACTCAACAAGCTGACGGTTAAGAATCGGTATCCATTGCCGAGGATTGACGATTTGTTTGATCAACTGCAAGGTTCCTGTGTATACTCAAAGATCGACTTGAGATCAGGGTATCATCAACTGCGTGTGAGAGAGGAGGATATTCCTGTAACCGCCTTTCGTACGCGGTATGGACACTTCGAATTTCGAGTGATGCCGTTTGGGTTGACAAACGCGCCTGCTGTATTCATGGACCTTATGAATCGCGTATGCAAGCCGTATCTAGATAAGTTTGTCATTGTTTTTATTGATGATATTATTATTTACTCTAAGAGTAAGGAAGAGCACGAGAAGCACCTGAGAAAGATTTTGGATCTGCTGAAGAGAGAGAAGCTGTATGCGAAGTTTTCGAAGTGTGAGTTTTGGTTAGAGTCTGTGCAGTTCCTTGGTCACGTAATTGATAGCAAAGGAGTTCGCGTGGATCCTGCCAAGGTCGAAGCGATCAGGGAATGGTCGGCACCGACAACGCCGACTGAAGTTCGACAATTCCTTGGTTTAGCTGGGTATTATCGGAGATTCATTGAAGGATTTTCGTTGATTGCGAAGCCATTGACAAAGCTTACCGAGAAGAATAGGGTGTATGAATGGGGAGATGAGGAAGAATTCGCTTTCAAAACGCTCAAGGACAAGTTATGTTCCGCAACGATATTGTCATTACCTGAAGGAACCGAAGACTTTGTAGTGTATTGTGACGCATCTCGTAAGGGTTATGGAGCTGTGTTGATGCAGCGCGAGAAGGTGATAGCTTACGCGTCGAGACAACTGAGGAAGAATGAGGAGAACTACACGACGCACGATTTGGAATTAGGAGCGGTAGTATTTGCGTTGAAATTGTGGAGACATTATTTGTATGGGACGAAGTGTGTTGTATTCACTGACCACAAGAGTTTGCAGCACATTTTAGATCAAAAGGAGTTGAACATGCGACAGAGACGATGGGTAGAATTACTGAGTGACTATGACTGTGAAATTCGCTACCATCCTGGCAAGGCGAATGTTGTAGCGGATGCACTTAGTAGGAAGGATCGAGAGAAACCTTTGAGAGTCAGAGCATTGGTGATGACTGAGAGTGTTGATTTAACCGAAACTATACTGAAGGCTCAAGAGAGGGGATTAATGAAATAGAATGTTGATGCTGAGAACTTGGGAAGAATGTTGAAACCTCTTTTTGTGATTAGGTCAGACGGACTGAGATATTTTGAGAATCGGATTTGGTTACCGTTGTGTCCATCCGAGGAAGGAAAACCTGGAGTACGAGATTTGGTTATGAACGAGTCTCATAAGTCGAAGTACTCGATACATCCTGGATCGGATAAAATGTATCATGATCTGAAGAAAGTTTATTGGTGGCCGAATATGAAGGCGGATATTGCTCGTTACGTTAGTAAGTGTTTGACTTGCGCGAAGGTTAAAGCAGAACATAAAAAGCCGTCTGGGTTGTTGGTATAACCAGAGATCCCAGAATGGAAATAGGAGAGAATCGCTATGGATTTCGTGACGGGTTTACCCAGAACTCCTAGTGGATGTGATATGATTTGGGTAATAGTGGATAGATTGACGAAATCTGCTCATTTCTTACCTATGAAGAAGACGGACAGTATGGAAAAGCTGGCCAGTGTGTACCTGAAAGAGATCGTTTGCAGACATGGAGTACCGTTATCGATCATTTCGGATCGCGATAGTAGATTTACTTCGGAATTTTGGAAATCACTTCAACGTGCGATGGGCACTGAATTGAATTTAAGTACGGCTTATCATCCGGAGACTGACGGCCAGAGTGAACGAACTATTCAGACGATGGAGGACATGCTCCGAGCATGCGTGATTGATTTTGGAGGAAGTTGGGAACGCCACTTGCCTTTAGTGGAGTTTTCGTATAATAATAGTTACCATGCGAGCATCAAGGCTGCACCGTTCGAAGCATTGTATGGAAGGAAGTGTAGATCGCCTGTGTGTTGGAGTGAAGTAGGAGAAAGTCAATTGACTGGACCCGAAATGGCTTTAGAGACGACCGAGAAGATTGTGCAAATCAAGAACCGCCTACTTGCTGCGAGAAGCCGACAGAAGAGTTATGCCGATAACAGAAGAAAACCGTTGGAATTTGAAGTCGGAGATATGGTTATGCTTAAGGTTTCGCCGTGGAAGGGTGTAATTCGTTTTGGGAAGAAAGGAAAGTTGAGTCCGAGGTATATTGGACCATTTAAGATCGTTAAACGAATTGGACCAGTAGCGTATAAGTTAGAGTTGTCGAGCGAGCTTAGTGCTATTCACGACACGTTTCACGTATCGAACTTGAAGAAGAGTTTGGCGGATAAGGAATTGGTGATTCCTTTGGACGAGATTCAACTGGACGACAAAATGCATTTTGTGGAAGAACCCGTGGAAATTATGGACAGAGAGGTCAAGAGGCTGAAGCGTAGTAGGATTCCCATTGTGAAGGTTCGATGGAATTCTAGGCGTGGACCGGAATACACTTGGGAACGTGAGGACTTTTTCAAGGAAAGGTATCCTCATCTGTTCCAGCGGCACGAAATGTGAGTATAAGAAGAGGCGAGCGCCGGGACGTCGCTCTCTTTAAGGAGGGGTGGATGTGATACCCTAGAATCGAGGTCACTAACATTACCCTAAATTACGCTTATTTTTGAAATTTTTAATAAATTTTAATTGCTATATATTTTAGTATTTTGGTTGAAACCGATGTTCGAGGTTATAATTTTGACGATTGACGATTTAAGAAGGACGATGACGAATACGATCCCGATGGATGCCCAAATTTCTATAATTATTGACGTTTTATCGATAATGTAATTTTTCGAGAATTTTACTTACGGTTCGTGTGAAGTCGAGTCGGGTGAGTTTTATTGCTTTCCGGGTACATTTAAAGTGTCCCAAAAGTATTTTGGAGTGTTTGGGATGATTCCCGACTCCCGTAAAATTTTCTAAAATGACTAGTGAGTCAATCCCGTAAAGTTTTAGAGTCGTTTTTACTTAAGGCCAAAAGAAAGCTTAAATTGCACATTTGGTCCCTCCCATTTCACAAAAAGGGAACAAACACTCACACACATAACATTTCAAAGAAAAAAAAAGATCAAACTCTCCCTTTTGCTCTCTCTAGGCCGACGGCCAAACACACAAACACCACCACCACTTCAATTTTTTTGGGTTTTGATTAATTCCAATCAAAGACCACCTTCTAAAATCCTTTAGTAAGTGTTAATCCATGGTTATTTCAAACATGCATTAACAAAAATTTTTCCAAAAATTAAAGATTTTTCAAAAGTCCATTTGGATGTTAATTGGGCATTTGCATGTTTAATTCATGCTAGAATGATGCTAGAACACCAAACAAATCAACCAAAATCAATTTGGTTGATGGGTTTTGATCACCCAAACCCCACGGCTCAAAGGGGGTGTTTGGGGATCATGGTGATCAATGTTTTGATGTTTGATTTTGTGTTTAATCTTATGTTTACATGTTTTTAGATGGGTATATTCACTTGCATGTATGTTTTTATGATTTGGGTTTTATGATGATGTTAATCAATAGGGGATTAGGACTGAAAATGATGTTTGGTTATGATTAGGAGTACTTATGATGATGTCTAATGTTGGTAAATGGGTTTGAAAACGAACGTTGGTATGATTTTGGTATAGGTAATTTTAGGCAGAAAGTTTGAGGTGTTTTCGTAAACATTATTTTGAAAACAGGTCTTGTGAGTAGGATAGAGTTGTAGAGCATCTTCTTAGCTTCGATTTGGTATAAGATAGAGCTTACGACTCCTAACAAGTCAAAAGTTACGACGTTTTGAAATTCGTGTACCGGGAGATGAAAACGTCATAATCCGAAATTATGCTTGGTTTTAGGTCAAATCCCGGGGACTATAGGTTTAGTTTGGTAAATGGTCAAAGGTTGATTTTTGGTCTCAAACCTGCACATTTGATTCTATTATAAGACTTAGGTGTCAAATGGGTCAATGGAGTATTTTAAACGGGTCAAATGAGTCCGACTTGGTCAAAGTACAATTTCAGTCCGAAAAACGTAGTTTTGGAAAAGTGTTGAGTAACGGGTCGTAGAAGTGGAAACTTTTGTTGGGATTAAATATGTGATTTCTACAGGTCTTAAAGTATTTTTGAGAATTTTCTCAAATTTTATAAAAAGAGTTAAGTATAGTAAAACAGTCCGTACTTTTGGTAAGTATCGGCGAAAATGAGTAAAAATGAATAACGTTAATAATAAGGACAAATGGTATAAACGAGTAACACTTGTCATTTTGTTTTGGCGTGAGTTGTAATTGTCACAAGTGACTAATATGTATGTATTTTATACAGTACCATAAGGTTTATAAAATGAGATTACTCATTACGCGTTATTTGGTTTGATAGGTGTTGATTTACCCGGGCATCCGTATCGTCGTCAGTGACCGTCACTCGAACTATCGACTACTTGTTATATAAGGTGTGAATTTATAGCCTCGCTTATAATTATTTCAAACTGTTTTACCCGCGAGGGAAATGCATGCTAGTTTTCAAAATGAACATATGTCATGAATGATTGTTGGACCCGAATGTTGCCTTTGAAATTGTGTTGAGTACCTAGTTGCAAACGGCCCTAAATTCATGAACTATTAACTATTGTTTAGTCCTTGCGTGGATTAGAAATAGCCGCTTATACAAAGTGATAGTACTATGGGGTTGACTACCCTATCCGAGACGAGGGCTAGTACGTTGATACTCCCTGCGGACGGATAATTTGTGATAAGAGATAAGGTATAATTGCAACTGATGCCTTAGTAGGGGCACTGGTTTCATCTGAATCACGCCGGTAATTATTACGCGGGTGATTGAGTTAACGGTTTAGTGTCATGAGCTTAAACACAATTGTCAGTATCTTGAATATAGATTGTTTGATCGACAAGTCTATGAATGATCGTGAATGGTTTTTATTTCACATATGTTCAAAATGGATTGTAAAACCTATGAATTCCACTCAACGTTTTCGTTGACCAAATTTAGCATGTGTTTCAGGTAACCGCTGAAGTGTAGCATGGAGCGTGCATTGGATGGATGTTGTGTGTGGAGCTTGGAGTCTACTTGTTTTTCCGCCTAGTATTACTTAAACATTTATAACTTTGATGTCATGTTGTTGTGAAAACTGTAACTTTTGGGGTTGAGATTCATGGGGACCGAAAACGCAAAACTCTGTTGTATCATTTGGGGTTGGAAAACCGTAGACATGTAACTTTTCAACAATTTTTAATTTAAGTTTAAATTTGACGTCTCTTTGGAGTCGTTCGATATATCTTATGTGTGATGATAACTGCCTAGCACCCAAATGTTGTAGTTCCGTTGCGCATAGCATTTGGTGGGGTGTTAGATTTTACCACTTAATTATAATAATAACCAAGCCAAAACGTGTATTTTATGTCGTAAATATCGAAATTATGCGTGGTTTGTGTTTTTGTTGTGATTTAGGATCAGAATGTGAAAAGGGATGAAAACACAGGCTTTCACGGGCTTTTATCGAAGAAAAAGACAAAACACGAAGTCGAAAGATCAAGAGTGCAAAAAGAACGGAAGTCCAAGGCCTATTCTGAAGATTTATCGAAGAAAAGTCTAAAGACGGAAGTTTAATAAAAGCCGAAGAACTCAAGTCTAAATTAATGAAGAAATTACAAGACGAGTTTATTAATCCCGAGACAAAGTCGAAAAAGTCGAAGAATTTAGAAGACGAAAAGACGAGAAAGAAAGAAAGAAGGAAGCAACACATGCTTAACCTCCCTAATCACTATAAATACCCTCCTAGTGACACATTAGGAGGTGTTGGCTATTTTTACAAACTAGTCTTCCATTTAATTACTTGCACTTTTCTTAATGTCATTTACTTAATTTCACCTTTAATTTCTTGTCTTGCACCTTAAATTTGTAAGCTTTTGATTCTTGTCTTTACTTTAATTGTTGAATCTTAATTTTAATCAAGTTTTAATTAATCTCTTATTCTACCTTTCTTGTTTTGATTTAATCTTTATGCTTATGTGCTTATTGTTATGCTTTTATGTTTTTTATTGAGTTAGCTTATTGATTTATTAGCTTATTGTGTTTTTCTCAAATTTAGTTAAGTTCTTATTAGTTAATTTTTATAAAAAGTTGCTTTTAAATATTTTTATTATTTAGTGTTTTTAAAAGTTTTTAAATTTTGGCTTATTTGCTTTTTCTTAAATTTGATTTGGTTAAGTTTTTAGTTAAATGCTTAATTGTTTTTAGCTTAATTTTAGTCTTTTAGCTTATTTGCATTTTTGTTATCCGGATTCCCTTGAAACCCTCAAATTCCGGATAAGGTCCCGAGTTAGCATTCCGGATAAGCAGCAAAAGGTTATTCCGGATAACAAGCCGGAAGTTTATTCGGGATGAGCCTCAGAAGGACATTCCGGATAAGCTGATTAAGGGATTCAGGATAAGCAACTTGATCGATTACGGATAGTATTGCGGACTCAATTCCAGATAAGGATTCTAACAGGAAGATTCCAGATAAGGAGTGACAGTTCTACATTCCGGATAAGCTTCGGAAGACGGATTTCGGATAAGGCCCAACAATTTATTCTGGATAAAGGGTATTGTGTTCATTCCGGATAAGGTCCTACAGCCTTATTACGGATAAGCACTTCGAAGGATATTCTGGATAAGGTTTAATACCTTATTCCGGATAAGGGTAACTTCTGATTATTCCGGATAGTGGGAGAGTGTATATTCCGGATAAGCCGCAGGACATCATCTATTCTGGATAAAGGATTTAAGTTTGATATTCCGGATAAATGTGACAGATGTATTCCGAATAGAGATCTCATCCCAGATTCTGGATAAGCAAAGCATACTATCAAACAACATCAGGTTCGTCTTGCTTCTTTACTGGAATTCTATTTTGTACTTTAAGGATCGATTGACACTTTTGGTAACATTTTATTAAACCCTTCAGGGACAATAAGAACACATGTTAGGAGTTTATATAATGAGTTTTCACTAATTAGGGACTCATTTTAACGGTAACAAAAATCATCCTATTGTGAAATATTCCAATTATATGTTTGCATATAATTTTTCTTCACTGACGACAAAGATTATAGGTACGTTTGCCTAAAGCACCTTGTAAATTTTGATGTCGATAATGTTAACAGCTGTCAAACTCTCGAGGTCTGCATTATTGCACAACAGTTAGAGGCTTGGTTAAAAAAGGCGAAAAGTCGGAGGTAATTTTGTTTCTATTCACAGTACAATATCCGGTTTATTATTATATTGCTAAATCCACCTATGAAACATCAAAAGCTTTGAAAGACTATATTATTCAGATGATTTCATGGATTTCTGGTAGCTTTGGTACTTCTACTTTTAGTAGATTTCGCAGCTCACGTTTCGGAGTTTTGTGTCATATCCTTAATGGAAAGAAGAGTTTAGAAGCCTCAATAGCAAGAAAAACCTTTATGGCCAAAAAAAAGTTCGCGTGAAAGTTTTATTTTTAGGAAGTGTTGCTTCGAGTGTCTGAACATGCACATGTATTGTTTATTATAATTACATATGCCTGGTCAAATACGATTACCAGGAATAGCCTCAAAACCATTACCAGGGACGATTGATATTCTTACAATATACCTACTGTGGGTACTCTTATCACCCCTAATTATTATCCTCGAGCAGTTGGAAACGGAACTTCAGAAAACCCTCTAGGAGGCCTAGCGCATACTTCGTTACTGATAATTCCAGTCGTGATGTTAAGTGTATTTTAAGCAAGTGTACTGCTCCCTATTACGTAAATATTGTTTCTTTAAGTTTTGGTTTCATGTAATTTTTCATGATTATCGTTATATGTTCATTTGATTGTACAGCTACCACCGTCTACTTGGTTGATCAATAGTCCTTATTTTGATGTCAGTAAAAAAAATCACAAACTTATGCATCAGTTGTGGTGACATGGTGTTATGGTGTTTTAAGGACATGGGCTATTGTTGGCCTGGAGATAGCAACTGGACGGCTGTAACTAATGGAATGCACATATGCTATCTCACTTACTACAATGGACGAGTTTATAGTTTTGATCGTGACTACCGTATTGCAATATTTATAGGACCGATCCAACAAAGTTGGTTCATGTTTCATATCTGCCAAGACCAAAGTCCTTTTTCTTCTTGCGAGCACTTCATAGGACATTTCCCTAAAGAACTAAATACAATCTAATAGATTGAATATATGTTGTATAAGTGGTCGAGTTAGATTCCCATGCACTTAAATGGAAAATACTAAGATTATTTTTAGTAAGCCACATCTTGCTCTGGTACGGTTTGAGATAAAAACATAATACTCTGTGGTACATACAATTTACATGATCATGTGATTATTATATCAAACTTGATATTTTAACTATTTTTAATTGTATTTCAACATATACTTTTCATTTGATATGGTGGTTTTTGCTCTTCTACGGTGCGTATCCGGATTTTTCATTACGTTCTTGACAACACCCTTGGGAAGGGATAAATGATACCCAAGAAGGTAAGAAATAAAGTGAAAGGTCATTGCTCCATTTACATTCACACATTATTTACATTCAAATAGACTCCCATCCAACTTTACGTAGAAAATTTAGGATGAAATGATAATTACTTTCTTATAAAAAACAAAAAAAGTAAAAAATAAAATAGTAATAATAATAATAATAATGAAATGATAATTACTTTCAAATAGACTCTCTAGGTGAGTTACAGGAAGATGTAGTTGCGTTGCTGAAGCGGATCCAAAGATTTTCTAAGGCTCAAGACATTGGAGCGCGCGCTGCTGTACATATTTTCCATAGAATAGATTTTGCTATTGCTAAAGGGGTGGGAGCGCAGATAGTATCTCGACTCCCATCCAATTTGTTGTAAATCCCTTTTTGTATCTAATAAAGTGATGGTATAATAATAATAATAATAATAGAACGAGAGAAAAAAAAATAATAATAATGCGCTTGTAGATTTCAGCAGGTAAGGAAGTTGATATTGGTCCTGGTGGAGGGCGCGATAAACCTTTACGTCCAGCGGATATGTTACTCTATTCGTGGGAAAGAGGCATTGACGTGTGTGTAGATTTGACAGGGTCCTCTCCTTTGACACAAACTGCAATGGTTGATTTTGTACCAGGTCGTGCGGTAACTGATGTAGCACATCGTAAACGAGTAAAGTATGAGACTAAGTGTTCAGACATTGGATATGGGTTTCTCCCTTTTTCATTTTCTTCGCTTGGGAAATTAGAGAAGGATGCGGTTGCCTTACTAAAGCGGATGCGAAAGTTCTCTATGACTCAAGACATCGGAGCACATGGTGCTGCTCATATTTTTAATAGGATTAGCTTCGCTATAGCTAAAGGAGTGGGAGCTCAGATAGGCTTCCCACTAACTTTTCGTAAAATCCTATTTTTCTAATAAAGTGAAGTTATAAAAAAAAAAAATAAAAAAAATAAAAAAAATAAAATAATAATAATAATAATAATAAAACATCACTTCATTAGAATAATAATAATAATTTTTTAATAGATTAGTTGTGATATATTTGAAGGAGTGGGGGCCTAGATTATTTCTCAGCTTCTCACTAACTTTTTCTAAATTTTATTATTTCAATAAATTAATCTTTATAATAAAGTGATATATATAGCTAAAGGAATGGGAGCTCAGATAGTATCCCGACTTCCCACTAACTTTTTGTAAATTATTTTATTCTAATAAAGTGATGTTATAATAATAATAATAAATAAGAATAATTTTTATTTTGAACGACAACTTTATTGAAAAACTAATAAGATGCTAGAATAATTACAAGGAAATTAAATGAGGGATCCTAAACCATAAATTCTAAGAAATAGAACACACAAAAATAAGAAACCGAAAATATATCATCAAACACTGTGGGACGCTTAGGAGCTGAAATGCTATGGAAATAATAAAAATAATAATAATAAAATACGAAAGTAAGTGTCATGTGTCGGACTGGTGTTACTTATGTTTTCCACTTTTGGATTATGTGCTTTTTTATTTAATAAATGGGTGTTTACGATTAGTTTTTTAATAGACTCTACTTCTCTATATATGTACTTATAAAGTATTTTTTTACGATTAGTTTGTTAAACGTTACTTAAGCATAAACTATAGCTAAAGTATACTAAAGGTTAACTTATAAATTCAAGGAACTAAAAAAGCACGAACCATAAACCCCCTGCAACAAGAATATAAACGACCTGCCCGTTGGGCGGGTTACGACGATAGTATATGTATATATATGTGAGAACTCGTACTTCTGGTAATTAATTTTTTTTTATTCGCACTTTTCTATTTTAATAATATTTTACTTTCATTTTTTTACTTTAGTTTAACATACGTAAATCCTGAGAATATTTTTACCCTTGAATTTTCTTTTATCATTTCATGAATTTATTTAATTCAAAAATTTATGGAATTTACTTATTCCTTTATTGAATTATATCTAACATTGTTGAATTAAATCCCTCGCAAAATTTTATTATCTAAACTATCTGAGTTATCGGTCGAGAAGTCTATGAACGCCACATTTTATCCGTAAAGCATTATTACATCCATATTTATTATTTTCGACTTAATTACATATTTAATAAACAGTGAGTCGGTAACGAGTCTTTAAGAACTTAAACGCGTGAATTTTATTAACGGGGCCAAGGTTTGAAAAATTGCATTCGTTTTAGTAAATAAATCGAGCCGAAGCCCATTTTCTATCTTTCTTTAGCCAAAACCTAACACCCCTAGCCAAACAACTCTTTTATTTGTTTACTAACTACTACAATACCCATTGCCAAACACCCCTTTTTCTTGTTTTCACTATTTAATTTCCTAAATAAAAACATAAATTTTAGAACATTCATTTTTTTCTTCTACTTCTCTGTCTGCTCTCTCTGTTCGTCGAACATCACCAACAAACCACCATCACCATCATTTTTTCTTCAACTAAATCCCTCTTTCTCATCTCAAATCACTTAATCAACATCAATTAAAAACCCTCATCACCAAAACCCACCATGTTGTTGATTTCATAAAAATTATAAATTTCACAAATGTTGATTAGGGCTTGTTAATCCGAAATTAATAGGTAGGATTTGTTAAGGAGGCTCAAATTAAGGAGTATGTAAAGTTTGGTTAATCAAATATCACGTTTTGGATTGGTGTTCATGGTTCTTGGTCGCCTCCCACATCAAACACACCCTTAGGGTGATGTTTTTTGTGTTGATCATCCTTAATTTTAATGTAAGAACATATTTCTTTGATCCCAAATTTGCCATTTTGATTGTTTGATTACATACATGCTTTGATTTTTTTTATTTCTACGAACATAGATTTGATTATTATGTTATTGATATATGAGAGTTAGATTAGTCATAATATTGAGGTAGATGTAGGTTGGACTAGGCTAAAATGCGCGAAAATTGATAGAATACAAGTTGCACACTTGCTGATTTTTACTAATACCATCGATTTGGGCAAGTTTTAGTAGGTAAATGATTGGTTTTATTAGCCGAGGTCGTAGGTCTCGTTCATAGCTTCGTTTTGATATAAAATTTGGGTCTTAACTCTTCATAACGAAGATGTTATGGCCATTTTTCGAAAAATATTTTATAAAGGATTTTTAGTGAGTATTGTTGCTGTCCCGTTTTGAAGTTAATGAACGGGCGGATAAAACTTTTATAAATTGAGATTTTTATACTCGTAATCGTGACATTCTGGCTAACGATCGTTTCGATATAAAATTCGAGTCTTAATTCATTATAATGAATAAGTAACGGCCAATACGGTTTTTGGGGTTCACTAGTTAAAATTCTGCACTATTGTTATGGGTCAATAATGCAGGGAAAACAGAAGGGTAAAATCGTCATTTTCTGGTCCGTTTCGGCCTTCGACCAAAACTAGAAAGTTGTCGTGAATGTCGTTTTACATACACTTCGTAGGAATCTAGTCATAAAACTAATTATTTGTGGGACTTTTTAATAAAATTCAGAACAACCAAATTTTTATAAAAAGTCACTATTCACAGGTCTGATTGAAGACCGATAACATCTATTTCTGAGTCGTTCTGGGTCTCGGATAAAACTAAAAAGTTGTTTAAAACATCGTTTTACCTTTGCCAGTAGAGAATTTGTGTCAAAGCTGAATCCTTACAAGACTTTTGAATTATTTAGTTTTAGTAATCGTAGTATTAATTTTCTGCACGTGACAGCTTTTAGGCTGAAAATGTGTCGTTTTGCGAAGGCCATAACTTGGTCAAATATAAAGCTTTTTGCAAGCTTTCTGACTCCTAAACTAAGTATTTTGAGTCTAATTTTCAAATCAACTGTCAGAATTGGATTTCATAGAGTTTTACTAGGTCTAAGTGAGCTTGCAAAATGAGTATGCAATTATGTCATAAACTTCAACTTTGGTAAAGTGAAATGCAGGCGGGTCTAAACATAATATTTTTCGACGAAACTTTTACAGTAACTTTTCTATAATATATAAGATTTTCTCAAAAAATTTCAAATTTTTCTGGAAGGTTTAAATAGGTTAAGCGCGTGCGTTTTTATGCAAATTCTGAAAATATTATTTAATTCATAATAAAAACCCGTAACTTGGAAAACTAGTTTCTACTTGTCGAAACTTCACGTAAAATATATACAACCTTGGTAAACATGAATAGAGCCTAGGAAATGAATTTGGTAATTTTTCGAGGTCGTTTTGCACTTATTTTGCCGAGAGTCGAAAAATAATATTTTTCGACTATTTTTCCGAAAGTTTAGAAAATAACTATATGAGTTGGTATTACTTTTCTAACTGAACTTTTCAGCGATTGCTTATCTTTTTCTTGCGTTTTCATGACTATTTGAGTCTATTTTGTCGCATATGCATTTATGTGTGGGTTTCGACCATTTATTAAATTTTCGAGTTATACAATTATAGGTCACGGTTAAGGTAACACTTGTTTCGTTGACAATTTCTGATGATGACTATACTTCTATCCACCGATACTTATCCAGGTGAGTTCATAGCCCCTTTTCTTGTATACATTGTTCCAAATGAGAGGTGAGAATAACATGCGTGGAATACAATCATTAAAACTTTTAGTATGCTATCCGAGAACTGTATGTTTCCCCAGATTGTTACATTTATTTATTGCATTAGTACCTTAGCCAAAAAGCCCCTACATCATGAACCGTTAATTCACATTTTGCAAACGCAAATGTTGTGGATGGATCCATCGGGATTGACAATCCCCGTCCCGAGTACCTTGACACACTTACATTTGAATACCTAAGTATTTTGGCTAAATACTTACTAGGGGTAAAATTGTTACGTTAAAGCTTCGGTGTCATGAGCTATTTCATTAATAAATATTAATGATTTTTGTACGAAGGTGCATAGTCATACCATGTTGCTAATTTAAAAAATTAATGCTTGTATTCCGCATTATTACTTACTAAACCTATGAATTTCACTCGACTTTATGTTGACTTTTTACATGTTATTTCTCAGGTAATACTAGTGCTTAATTTGCTATGGATGGGAGCCCGCAGGATGTTCGCAGCTTGGAGATTCTATATTTTTGCTTAAGTAGTACAAATGGTTGCTAAAAGCTGCTTAGTAAAGTAGTATGATTTTGTGGTTAGGTGTCTTTCAAAACATGTAACAATGAAACATTTTAACTTGTGCAAAATTTTGGGACATCTAATTATTTTACATTCTGCTGCTTTTTGATGTAAATAAAGTTTTATTACGTCAAATTTTTGGTAAATGTTATGTTATCTATATCTCATTGTTCTTGTTACCATGACGTGGCACCCCTATGCTGCCTATCTGTTCTTTGTCCGATTTTAGGGGTCTCACAGATTGGTATCAGAGCCATGGTTATAGGGAACTGAGTCGTTTTCAAGACTTGGTCTATAACCGAAGAATCCAAATATTTCATGTTTCTTAGTGTCAAACACAAAATCTGTCAATGTTGTTCGATATCTGCACGGGTAACTCTCTAATCCTTATTTTATACTTCAATAAATCTTATAATATTTCATTTTTTGATTTCGTTTTGAAATATTATAATGATTCCATTACGATGCTTATTATTATCATGAACCTATATTTTAGATAATTAGGTCTTTTTCGAAAGGCCCATACTATAATTTCGTTCCTATAAATCATAGTACAATGACTCCTCAATGTTCCGGTTCGAACTGTTCTTATTCTTTCAAGTACCTTAAGTATGCACCTACTAGGATTACTTTATCCTAGTATTATCAAATAAATTCTATAATTTCTTTATTGGATTATTCTATTAAACTTTTTATTAAGTGAATCCTTATACGTTCTAATTTATAATGACTTCATACGTTCTAATTTATGGGATTCATAGATAACGACAAATCATCGACCTCCTATTTCTTTATGTATTCCATTCAACATCTCTTTACAGTATTATATTGATAACTGATCTCATAATAGTTGGTCTTCTTTTATTTTATCTCTTCATACTTATATACGAGATTATCACTACCTACTTACTTTATTCGGCCAATTATGTACATATGTACTACTCCGTTACAGCGTACTTCACGTCTTCTCGCTTACTTCACCGAGCATCAATATTTTTAGTCTATAAGGGTATCTTCTTATGACTACCTGCTTCTAGATCTATTGTGAGTATCTTCATGAGTATCACTATTTACTTATATGAAAGTAATTCAAGTGTGTTTGGATTAAATTCAATCACTCACCGACCTTATAATGTGCTATTGTATTTTATATGAAGACTTTTTTATAAATATTAAAGCATCTTTAAGACACCGTTGGTCATAAAATGATCCCTAGTACCTTCTTCATTAATTGCAAGTAATGCAATTGTACCTAAAACTATTCATGATCTTGAGATATCAAAATAAGACCAAGTTTAAAAATTTCATTAGTTATCCATTATTTGATTCTGAGTTGGAACACTCATCTCATATTCTTTGAGTCCTTATGTTGTCCTGTAACTGGTTCCATGAAGACACGTTGACTAACGCGTCACCTCATAACCCTTCATTCAATTGAAAATTTTCCATATAAGTATTTTGCATTAATTTGCTAAATGGTAAATCTACGCAACACGTAAATGGACCATTTCGGGTACCTTCTGATTTGTTTCAGCCTTTGGCTAAAATATAAGATCTCCCAAGACTTATAAGCTTGTAACTTTCGTACGCACCATTTCCTTTCGACTATTTTTTGTGAGATTCATTCATCTATTATACTTCGTATTTCTAACTCTTGCCATTATTATTCAAGAATAATGCATCTTGTACTAGGTCTATGGCTAATGAAATATGACTATCTTTCAAATCTAGTCCTATGCCGTATGATTATTCATACTCCGTGTTATTCAACTTATCCCAAAAGGATTTACTGATACGTTATTACTCAACAATCACAATAATACTTCTCTATTAATTCTGGTGTCGATAAAAGCTTCGTGACTACAAGTTTTAGTACCACTACCGATATTGGACCAGTTTGGTTAGAGATTGTTTGGAAGTCGAATTTGGTGATAAAAAAATATAGTAAGTGCCAATAAAGTGCTATTATGGTATACTCGCAATCTTTTAAACCATTTATTCCAAGACGATTTGATGATTTTAGAACTGAGAAGCTTGAAATTTTCATTGGAATATATTGGTTACTAAGACTAAATGCTCTTATTTTGTACGGTGAGTAAAGGGTTACGATCCTTTCATATGTCAAGACCTCAATTATCAGAGGCAATAAATACCCCCGATTGACAATTTTTTTTTGTGCTTTAAAGCTCGAAAATGTATTGAATGAGGTTGTGGGATATTTCTAACCCAAGTTTTTGGAAACAAAAATCGAAGAATTTATTTGAAGATGTTCTAATCATTCGTGATTTTTCCTAAAAGTTTCCTGAAGACTTGTCTGGGCTTTCGCCCAAATAAATTGAATTTAGGATCAATATAAGTCCCGGTACTACGTATGTGACTCATACGCATTGTCTTTTGGCATCATCCAGGAATTATCTTGTTGTTGTATCATCTTTATATTTTGAGTCTATGGCTCATTAATACTTCGTTCTTTTCCATGTTGCTTCATGTAAATTAGAAGAATTATATCACCCTGAGGTGAACTTCTAACTCTAGCAAGCATCAAACGACTCTCTACGTTTATTTTGTTAGCCTCAAAATATTGAGTCAAACAAGAATGCTCGGTCATATGTTTATTATGTATCGTATTTTAGAACGTTGTAATATGTAGTGTGTTAGTCGTGTATTACGGGCTTAACTTTAAGCTAAGGTTCATTCATAAGTAACCAAAGCCCAAAAGGAAAGCCCGGCCCATGATCATATAGCCCATTAAGCCACATGTAGGCAAAGGCTATAAATACCCTTCCTAGCATGTTAGGAAGGGTGTTGGTTATTCTATTTCTCACAATCTAATATTTCACAAGTTCTCGCACTTCTCTCTCTTTTCTCTCTCTAGTTTCTTTCTCTAGAATTCATCTCATATCTACCTTTCTTTCTTCTTTAATCGTATAGAATCACATAAGATAAGGGACAAAAATTGGTATCAGAGCTAACCGGGGGTGTTTTGTGTTTCGTGTTTGCTGATTTGTAGCTTTTTCGGCTTATTTTTAAGTTGTTATAAGTTATGAATTTTTGGTGTTGTTTATTAGTTTCCGTCCAAATGGTTACAAAGCTGCTCAATCCATTGTCCAAAAAGGTTCAATATGTGTATCTTTTATTTGTCACGTATCTGATATCAGTCCAAAAGTCTCATTTATTAATGGTGTTGGTGGTTTTATCAGTGTCTACGTGTCACCTTTATTTGTCTCTCTATTAATCTATTTTCTAACAGTGTCATATATGAAAACTCACCATATCCACCATTTTCGGGAATATCAAAAAATGGTCAAAACCCTCTTTAGATGGAGTCATTACGATGGTGAGTTACGATGGGAGATATCGATGGCTTCTTTTGATCCCATTGATTGTGATGAGTCGCTGCGATGAGTCGCTGCGATGAGTCGCTGCGATGAGTCGCTGCGATGAGTCGTTGCGATGGGCTCACGTTACGATGGAATATAGTTGACTGCGATGGGTTCTTTTGATTGATTGCGATGGCATTATATTTTTTGTGAAAAACATTGCGATGGAATTATGACATACAAATCATTTTGAGTTAAGATTCATTCACCACAGTTTAAGCCAATCGTGACTCATTTAAAGAACCAACAAACCCGACTCTAATCCAAACCTACCTTCATACATAAACAACTCAATCTCCCACACTGCCTTATTCCGACACTGTTTTACATCATTCAACAACCATTTTACCACACCTTTAACAAGACTCAAAATGGAAAAACATTTTTGAGTAAAACTTATATCTAGATCTCAGTTATTCTTTCTCAAGGGTCGAACCTCAATCGTCAAGATCTTTTTAAGATCATACACGAGAAAGAAAACACATCATCGATCTAAATGAAGCAAGGCTTCTGTTTGTATTTTCGAAACCAATTTAAGAATGAATAAGAACATGTATGCTCATATTCACTTCCTTGTTTCGATTAATAGAAACAACAAATAAAAACCGCCATGCAATCAATTAACAAACACCTACCCGAGAACTTTTTGTATAAGATCTTGAAGCCATCATCTATGCTCACGATTGCTTCAACCTAAAATAGAATAGGCTTGGGTTGAGATTCGATCAATCAGGGTGATTAAAAGGTTCCCGAGTTTGATTATAACATTGAATATGATTGGGCTTATGAGTTGATTGACTTGATATGAGATGGGAGACATCAGTGATGGATTGGTATGACTAAAAGGATCTGAGATTGATGATTGGAGATGGATTTAGGTTTGTTGACTATTATTTGAGGTTTGATGGAAGAAAGAATAAACGGCGATGGAAACTAGGTGAATTAGATTAGGGTAATATGAGTAGTGTTAGGGTTTGCTAGATGTTTTATATCTTAAAAGCTCTTAACCGACTTATACTGTTTTAACATGGGCTGGTTATTCAAACGGACCATGGGCTGGTTAATGGTTGGTAGTCAAATGGTAATGGATTTGTTGTTGAGCTATATATAATGTGACGCTAATAACTTTCATGGGCCTGAGTATCCGCGTAGATTATCACAATTAATTAAGAAGGATTCTTTTTATATTGTGATGCAAATGTATGATGGGCTTGTAACCAACGATATCCGCAAGTGAGCTGAATTCACAACCGAATGAGTATAACTGGGCTATGATGACATTATTTTCGGTGCCGGAGATTCGGTCTGTTTTGATTGAAAGTGCTTAAACGACATAGAAAATTTTAGGTTTTAAACCTAATATTCTCGAAAATTTTAGGTCGATCCGCGCATCAGTGGGGCATATGACTGACGTTGAGCTTAAACGACAAGTTATCTAGACAAATTTTGTTCTTTAATGACAATTCATTACATAATTTGTTCTAGTTAACGACATTCTCAACACACAACACAAAAGCAAACAAAACACTTAACGCTAAAACGATCCGATATAAGATTCACTTTAACGACAACGGCTAATTTTGATTCTTCAAAGACAAGTGATCACGAAGTGAATTTGGTATTTTTTATTTGAAGTTGAAGTGGATTTCATGAAGGCGTCTACTTATTTCATCATCGAGCCTTCCTTCTATTTTTTTACCCCTTTTCTTCAAACCCAGTCTATCGATTGATGACTTGCTTGGGCGATAAAATTTATGATTGAGACTTGAATTATCTAGTTTCACTGTCAAGGGGTGGATGGTCGACGACATGGATAACTATCATTTTTGGGTGTCACACGCAGTTGCTCGTGTGGATAACTTTAAGAGGTATAAGAGACTTGTTTCTGCACCGTTCTTCAATCGACATAAGTGCAAGCTTAAGTAACAAATTTGGGGGATTGTACTTCAGTTTCAAGTTTGGAATATCTGGTTTACTTCACATGTGGTCACAACAAATAGCCGAATGAATTTGAGGTTGGTAAGTTAGACAGAGAGAGATGGAATCAGCAATCAATTCTCACGGGATATTCATGAGCCTCAAAACGACAATGGTACTTCACAGTCTAAGAAAAAATATTTCAAAGTTTCTCAATGACTTTCAAAACATTTCTAGATATTTTCTTTAGACTAAGAACTTCTCGAGTATATGGACGTCCACGATAATGATGCTTCCGAGAGTTCGAAATCATCATGGAAGAAGATCGTGTACTTTGAAGTAATCGGTTCAACTTCTAAGGGAAGTAGTGTACATTGAATGGTATCTACTTACTTTATATGATTTTTATGAAGTATTATGCAGGCGTGAGAAGAATTGTTGCTGATTTCCTGCATGTTACCCCAAACGGATTATCACCAAAAACATAAACGACATGAAACAGTATAGAAGCAGTGTTATTTGGTGTGGTTCTTCTACAAATTTCCGCTGTGCACTTAAACCGATGAGCTAGAAGATTGTTCAAACTACATCAAAGTGCCAGAATCTGCTTAAGATACAGATATTGGTTTGGGGGGAAGCTGATTCAGAAACTTCATCAAAAAGAAGTCAATGAATAAATTTTTTTAAATACATGCTGCATGAATTGGGGGGAAGTTCATCCAAATCATGCATATTACAATTGTTCCACAACAAGCAAAGACAAAGAGGATTCCAGCTGAGGTATAAGTTATGAAGACCAGAAGAATTAAAAGACATCCTCAACACTGGAAGCGCCTTGGAAGACTTTATTTTGTTGTATTTTTACTTGTTAGGAACATTGTAATTAATTCCGTATGTCTCCACATTGGGGGAAGATTGTTAGCCCTAAAAGCGAGCGCCATTTACGGAATTACATTGGTTTCTAATGGGCAAAACATGGAGGTACTACTTTTGCTAAGTTGTCAAAGTCACTCCATGTCTAGCCTATATATACCCCTTCATACTTCCATGGAGGGGTGAGGATTCTTCTTATTGTGTATTTCACTTCTCTCTCTAAATATACACACTCATTTCAAGCTTTATCTTTCTCTCTCTAAAAATGTCTAAATACTTCTTTTATCCTCCCCGACCTCCGGATCACCTCTTGTTAGCTTGAATCTTATGCTTAACAATTGGTATCAATCGCCATAGGGTAGTTTTTGTGATTCGTTGTTGCTATTATATTAGGTTCGTGTGATTTACACCTAACATCATTCTGAATTTAAGTTTTTCTTGTGTTTTTCATGCTCTAAATCTTCCTCTATACATATCTACATCTTTCATACGTGTGGTAAGATTTTGGTTACTTTGGTTTGGCTAGAAACATGAGTTCCAAGGTAAAAATCTCTTATTTCTTATAGCTTACAAGTCTCGGATTACTTTTGTGTTACGATCTGATTGTTGTGATTGCATAAACCCTGGGGGTTTCTACTTGCGATCTAAAGTCACGATCACATCCTACGATCACCACTACGATCACAACTGCGATCACGAGTGCGATCACGGTTACGATCAAGTGAGTACGATCAAGGGAGTACGATCAAGGTTACGATCATAGCCCACGATCACTCAGTACGATCAGTAAGTACGATCGGTGAGTACAATCGTTGGATACGATCACTGGATACGATCGTTGGATACGATCATTGGATACGATTAGTGACTACGATCGGTGAGTACAATCGTTGGATACGATCACTGGTTATGATCGTTGGATACGATCTTTGGATACGATCATAGGGTACGATCAGACTGCGATCTAAGAGTGAGATGGGTGACACTGCGATGAACATCTAAATTTTGTTCGAGTATTTTTAGACTTAGCCACTATCTAGACTAGTCTCGGAACGTAGTTTACACGAAGATTAAAAAAAAGAGTTAAATTTTTTAGGTCAAATAAAATCAAATTTTTTCCATACTAGTTTTAGGCTATTTCTAGCTCGATTTTAAAATTTGGTGATTACAAATTTTTTAGGTCTACCGTTTTGTCGGAATGAGGAATTTATTGTCGGACTGAGAAAAAATCGCAATTTTCGGAATTTCAACAGCAACACAATCACAACACAACTACTTAAGATCCACATTCAATTCATCACTTAAGAGAATATTGAGATGGATTCTACTAAAGAATATCGTGTGACGAACAACAACATCATGGTGGCGGGTAACAAAGAGAGACCACCAATGCTTGTGGGCGGTCGATATGCTCAATGGCAATCACGTTTTCTTCGTTATCTTGATACAAGACCTAATGGTGATGCATTGAGGCAATGTATTAACAATGGACCATATGTTTTCTCCGATATCACTGTTCCTCATACACCAGCCATAGACACTATTCCAGAAATACCCGCAACCACAAGAAAAGAAACGTTATCTGATCTTACACCAGAGAAGCGTGCTTGGTATGATGCAGAAAAAGAAGCGATCTATATGATTCTAAGTGGAATTGGAGATGATATTTATTCCACGGTTTATGCATGTCCTACAGCACAAGAAATGTGGACGGCTATTGAACGCTTGCAACAAGGAGAATCACTCAACAAGCAAGATGTTAAAACAAACTTGTTTTGGAATTTTGGTCAGTTTACTGCATTGGATGGAGAATCAATTGAGTCTTATTATTCACAATTCTACAAGATGATGAACGATATGACAAGAAACAACTTGGAAGTCTCCACCATGCAAGTCAATGTGCAATTTCTTCAGCAACTTCAACCAGAGTGGACACGTTTTGTTACTTTGGTGAAACAACAGAAGAAGTTAGACAAGGTAAACTATCACACTCTCTTTGATATCTTGAAACAACTTCAGCATGAGGCAAATAAAATTGGAGCTGAACGAGTTGTAAAGACGGCTAAGCCACTTGCTCTAGTGTCTACCACTCAAGATCATCGATCTCGTACTCCAAAGTCATACTCCATTCAATCATCCTCACCACGATATTCCACATCATCCAAGTCTTCATCCTCCACTAGATCACGCGGCAAAGAACCAAGAGCACCATCACCACCATCTGAGTCATCATCTGAAGAGGATAGTGATGAAGATCAAGCTCAAAAGAATCAGGAAATGAAACAACAAATTGCTTTCATTATGAAGACCTACAAGAAAATCTTCAAACCCACCAACAATAATCTTCGAACATCATCCAACATAAAGAAGCAATATGTTGAGAACCCTTCAAGGTATGACACACGTCGACGTGGTGAAAGTCCTTCTAGGTATGATCGATATAATCCAACACATGTTGAGGGTTCTGCAAGGTATGATCGACAAACTGCCAACTATGATACTCAGAGGATTGCTGCTGCTACTGGAAATAGGGAAACTGTTGGAACACAAGTGGTTTAATAAAGTGGGATTCAGTGTTATAATTGCCAAGGTTATGGGCATATGGCAAAGGAATGCAGAAAGCCGAAACGGGTTAGGGACTCTAGCTATCATAAAGAGAAGATGTTGTTATGCAAGAAGATGGAAGTAGGGGTCAAATTGTCGGCTGAGGAAGGAGCAATGCTTGATGATACCGATGATGAAGCCTCCGACCAAGAATTAGAAGCACATTACTCGTACATGGCAAAGGTTGACGAAGTTCTCAACTTCACTGAAGATGACAATGGCCCTATCTTTGACACTGAGCCACTCGATAAGGTACACACCACTGATGAATATAATGTGTTTGGTGATATTCATGAGCATAGTGAGCTACCCAATGCCATTAATGACACATGTATGACGGAAAAGGTTGATAGCAATACCACACCTGATTCATCAGACATGTGCAATAATGAATTTGAGGATGATCAACATGCAAATGAGTATGATGATGAGGAGCGTGTCGCGCTTGCTAATTTAATTGCTAGTTTACAAAAAGATGTTAATGAAACTAGAAAAATTCAAAAGAAATTAAAGAAGGCAAACGCAGCGCTCACTCAAAACACTCCCAAAACACATATTCGATCACAAAAAATATGGACGTACCTAGAAATGTCGCTCAATAACGACACGGGTGTGTACATAAAGCTCGAAGAAAGTTGTAAATATTTTTCAAAACATGTCATTTATTTTAGTAAAGAAAGTTGTCTATTTTGGACAATATTTCCAAACAACGGGTAGAGCAATCTATCTTGGGTTGAGCTTGTCCCAAAACATTCAACGTTTTAAGCTCAACACAATGGCTTGTAATCAATTTCAGATTGCAACCCAGTTCTATATTCACGGGGGAGTGTACGCTTTAGGGCTCTTACCCTCAGCAAAAGAAGAGGAATCTTCTTACACTTGAGTGGATTTGTCAAGACATTCAAAGTTTATGAACTCAAGTTTTTGCTTTAGAAAAACCTCTTCGCCCAAAAGAAATAGGATTTTTCAAAAAGCGTTGAACATAATTGTTTTCAAGAATTTCTCAATGATTATTCAAAATCTTTCAAAAATTGTGTGTTCAACAACTCTCACCCTCAAAAAGCGAAATTTGGATCAAATCATCACAATGACAATTCAATTGGATCATTTTTTGAGGGGGAGCATTTCAACTTCATGCAAAAGATTAACACATCTTTCTCCCGGAGACTTTCAAGACTATTTTTCAAAATATATTTTAATCAAATTTGGTATCTCTAATATCAAAAGATTTTATATATTAGAGATAGGGGAGAAAATGTGATTAAAATGTGATCTTATATAAGACTCAAGTGTTGATCTCAAACTTAGATCGATTTGGCTTGTGTAAACGAGATTAAATCAAGTTAAACACGTAGAGAAACTTTGTTGTGTATAAAAAATTTAAGTATTATGCGGAATTAATACTCAAACAAGAACACACAAACAATGTAAACCAAACTTTCACTTGATTGATTAGAAAAAACTTGCGTACAATGAAAGTGTTAAACGTATGAAAACTTATATTGAAACAAAACCTAAAGATCTCCTTTTATAGAATAAGAAGCCTTGTACAAGAGTCTACGTATCAACTATTTTAGGTAAAGATAAACATAGAAAATACATTGTTGATCATATCTTTACTAGAAACAAACTAGAAACATAATACGTGTAGACTAAGTCTTTTATCAGTGCTTGAATTCATCCTATCAACGCTTGACATCTTCCTGTCAACGCTTGTTCTGTCAACGCTTGTTTTCTTCTTATCAACGTCCCGATTACTCCTGTTAGCGTCCAAGTGTACTGGCTACATTTTATTCCCAACAATCCTCCCATAAACTTGATATCTACTCTAGTGATCAAGTTTCTGAATAAAAACTAAGAACTAGGAGGATTCTTACAAATCTTATCATATTGGTAATAAACATGCCTAATCAAATCTTTGGCCACGTCACTTGAGTAGTCAATCTCCAGCTGTGTTGTCTTCATCTTTTCAAAAACTTCTTTGGACATGGGATACTCAACATCCACAAGAAGATATTCAGAAAACTTTGTAGAACTCAAATAATACACACCAGCTACTGAACGCAAACGCCATTGAAGTCCACTGATATCATCCTCAAGATCCTTCCAAACATGATCTTCTTCTTCTGGTGCACACATTCTTTTGAATGTTGACCAAAGCTTTATTCCATTGACTGAAGTAGGTGCTTCAGTCTCATACTTGGCCAGAAATAACCTCCAAAGGTCTGCCAAGTCTTCCCTATCCATACTTGCAAATAGAGACATAAGAGTAGTAAAGGTGTGTACCTTTTTCCCATATTTGCCAATCATCCAAAACCCACTTGCATCTTCTTCATAGATAATGATAGAGTTTCTGGCATCAAGAGGTAACACTTGTACCATATCTGAAGCTTCCATGGGTGAGAGCTTAATGCTCCTTCTAATAACAGCTTCACTAGGAGTCACTTTATTTAAATCTTTAGGAAACTCAAGTGGAACTCCCTTCTTCAAAGGCCTTGGAACAATCATATCTTTTTGAATCTCCATCTCATCTGCAAGTTCTTCTTTCCTTTCATCTGAAAGAAGTCTGATAGTGTTCATCTCTTGCACACTTGCCCAAATGGGATAAGCCTTATACTCCAATTCTTCAAAGGATAATCCCTGCAATTTCTGAAAGGTCCATCATGTTTGATGACATCTGAGCAACATGTAATAAAGCTCCCTTCTATCTCTCTTCAGCAGTGAGAAAACATTGCTAGCCTTATGCTTCAGAATTACCTTGAAATCTCTTTGAACTCTTAGAAGAATCTCCAAACCCCAAATTTGATCTGAAATTGTCATATCTGGATTCTCCATAACCTTATCCTCCCAAGCATTGTACATCTGAGCAACTTCTGGCATATCATAATCTACCTGCAACTTTAACTCTCTAAGTTTCTCCCTTGCCAACTCATCACCATATTCAAGTCTTTTTGGTTCTTCAACTATCATAACACTTGAGTCTGAACTTTCATCATTACTTCCTTCTTGCTCCTCAGAAGTAACTACAAATAGTGACTCACCAATCTTCTTATTTTCTTGTTCCATAAGTTGTGCAGCCAATATTGAATCAAATTGTACTTGTGCTGCATCCTTTGGAACTTCTGTTTCTACCATGATTCCTTTACCCTTATCTAATGGATCAATGATGGTAAAGATGATGATGGTACCTGTGAAGACACTTCCTTGATGATAGCTGATGACTGGAATACATCAACCATATCTGCAGGTCTGTCAACGTTTAAATCCTGTGTGTCAACGCCCAACTTACTCTTGTCAGCGCTTGGTGTGTCAGCGTCCAAAATCTGCTTGTCAACGCTCACCTTACTCTTGTCAGCGCTTCTTCTGAACTGCTCCATCATTGTTGTAAAGGATAAGTTCAAATTTGTAGGAGTAACCAAAGATACATCAAAACCTGGTTGCTTATTCAATTCAGTAAGAGCTTCAGCCACACCCAAAGATTCTCCATCATATGAGCCTTTGCCACTTAAATCAATTGGCTATGTAGCAGCTTCATGTGAGCCTTTATCACTTAAATTAACAGGCTCTGTAGTAGCTTCCTCCCCTTTGTAAGAATCCTCCCCTGATGAAAGGACTCTTGTCTGCCTTCTCCTAGATTTAGCAGTTTCCAAGACAACAATCCTCCCCCTCAATTGCTTGAGTTCAAGGCCTTGAGTAGAGACAGTATGTACCAAGTCTGCATTTTGCGTTTGCAGGCTAATGCAGACAGCCGTCAATTCCAACAATGTGTATGGTTCCAATCTGCCCTCCTCTAGAGTGGGGATTTGACCTCCCAAAGTAGAGTCATGAGGCATGGATGAGGTCTTAAAGATGTTAGGACTGGCTTGGCCTGCATCTAAGCGAGTACCAATAGTCTCAGCCTCATCCATAGCACCAACCACACTTGTGGTGGTGGTTCTCTCTTCAACATGGCTAGGACCACCAGAGGAGAACACTCTAGTAGTCCTTGGGCGTTTTACCAACCGAACTTCAGGGGGTGTAGAAGATGATGTGGATTGGGTGGTAGTTTGAAGGTTAAGGGGTGTTTGGGTCTGGTGTAGAAAGGTGTCAACGTCTGGATTTGAAGTGTCAACGCCAACATTTAAGGTGTCAGCGTTGAAGGAATCTTGGTCAAGTTCCATAGGTTGAGGTGAAGGTGATGGTTCAGGCAATGGTTGTGGGTCAGGTTGAGGTTGTGCTGCTGCAGTAACAGCAAGCATGGCTTGGGTAAGGGGTAAGTCTTTGTGAGGGGGTGAATTCATCTTACTAAGAATAGCTTTCTTTTGCACAAGGATCACATAAAAATCATCATGATCCCTGGTGCAATACCTTTGCTCATCAAAAATCATTTGTAAAAATCATGGGTAAGCCAAAGTCATCTTATTACCCTTGTTTTTACACATGTCATCAAAAATCAGTTTAGAAAAATTATACTTTTGCCCATTTGTAATACACACAATTGCACTAGCAATTGATCTGTTAATTTCATTATGTGTAGTACATTTGGGACTCAAACATTTAAGGATGACATGTATTAAGTACTTCCAAGCTGGGGGAAATTCCTGTTTATTATATTTGTTTAAAGTTCCCTCTTCAGGGAAAGGATAACCCAAAGCTTGGAGTCCTTGTTCTATTTCACCAATGGGAAGAGTGGTTATACCATATGCATCATTAAGATGCAAAGCCTAGCGAACCAAGGCTTTAGTAACCACCCAAGTACGCCCATGGACAATAGTTGTTAATGTAGTCACATTATTAAGCGTTGAGGAACTTACAGTGTTCCAAAACTGTTTAATATGAGTGACAGTGATGAGAGGAGCATAAGAAAGAGCATACCGTAATGGAAATGCATTCAAATACGCCACCATCTGGGTGTATTGAGGAAAAAGAGCATCATCAGCCTCCAAATAAGCAATCATATTATGCTGACTTCTGAATCCCAATACCAAGTCACTTGGTTTAAACTTAGGCGCCATTGATGTAGAAAGCTGTTTGTGAAAGATTATAAAAGATGAATTATAAGAGAAAAGTTGTTAGACAAGAATATGAGAGTACCCTGTTTAAAAAGTAGGAGCCAAATTTATAGGAGAGATAGGCACATGTGATTGGTCTAAAATGAGGCAAGTATTTTCAAAATATAATGATGAAAATATTGAAAAGAAAATAAGTTATCTTGTGCATTAATTAAAAGTTATCAACTCCCAAAATTACGGCCCAATTTTTCGTCAAAAATAACAACTGGGTAGGACCCAATGAGTGTCAACGGTCAAAAATAACCCATCAACGCCCAACGGCTATATTCTTGTCAATGTTGGTGAAAGCCATGTCAACGTCTAAATTGGTCACAACAACGCTTGAAAAATATCTGTCAACGTCCAAAAATAAAAATAATAAAAATGAAAAAGGACCTTAACAAAGTAATTTATCCTAGTGAATATAACCTATAAACTGAAAATTACCATAGGGTGGCAAGCACTGTCCAATCATGCACACTTGCTTATGCAAGATAGACATAAAGTCCTCTAGTGTCCTTTACTAACCAAGGTTCTTAACAGTTAAGTTATCTCATAAAATCCCTTCTAACTTCCCAGGTAAGCCCAATATAAATCATACCCAAGTCTCCCAACAGACCACATCCAATTCTAGGCCAAAAAGGTCTTGGCAACATGCATAATATATCAACTTTGCATGCTACAGTGCCTCATGAGATAGTAAACTAACTCATACTCACCAGTGGACACAATCTAGAATTGTGATAAGAGTATTATAAGAATACCCAATAAGTCCTAAAAGGTTCCTAAACCTCCCCTTAAACTATGATACACAAGTTGCCAAATAATATGCATGTAAATATCAATTTATGTCAAGATAGGAAAAGAAATATTCCAACCATCATCCATAAATTGAAACATGCTCCAATAATGCTCCAAGGATCCATAAGCAACTATGTATCCAATGGTATAATGCTAACAACGCCTGCACAATTAGATCAAAAACCACAAAACTAACATGTTGCTGACAACGTCACGATAACACTTATCAGCGTTAAGATAGCCTTTGTCAGCGTTAGACAAATAAAGTGGAAAATCTAATTTCACATAAAGACCAATAATAATGCATATCCTCTACATACTTTTACACTATGATCCTAAAACACATAGTAAGTGAGATTGATCATTCCAATACTTGTTACCAAGTATTGAAATCTTCCAGTATCAAAAGGTTTAGTTAATAAATCAGACACATTCTCTTCTGTGTCAACCCTATCTGGTTGTATTAAACCCTTTTCAAAACAATCTCTTATAAAATGATGTCTAATTTCTATGTGTTTTGTTTTAGAGTGATGTACATGATTTTTAATAATGCATAAAGTACTGTTATTGTCTACAAAAATCTTGGTATGCATGAAATTATACCCATAATCCAACAGCTGGTTCTGAATCTATAAGACTTGTCCACAACAAGCAGCTGCTGCAACATACTCTGCTTCAGCTGTAGAATTGGCCACCCCTGTTTGGTTCTTGCATTGCCAAGATATCAATCTACTCCCAAGAAACTGACATCCACCAGGTGTGGATTTTCTATCAAATTTGTCACCATCATAATCACTGTCTGAATATGCAGTAAGCTCTAATGGTGAATCTTTTGGATATCATAATCCCAGGTCTGGATAACATCTAAGGTATCTAAAGATCCTCTTGACAGCATGAAGATGACACTCTTTGGGAGTCACTTGATGGCGTGCACATGCACACACAGCAAACATAATGTCAGGTCTTGAGGCTGTGAGATACATCAATGAACCAATCATTGATATATAGTGCCTGACATCCACTTCTTTTCCATCTCCAACTTTTCCCCAAGGGTGTTCTCTATCCATAGGAGTGCTAGCCCTTTTCTCATGTGGAGAAAAGCCAAACTTCTTCAAGATTTCTGCTACATATTTATCTTGAGAGATGAAGATACCATCTTCTTTCTGCTGAACTTGTAACCCTAGAAAGAAGTTCATCTCCCCCATTGCACTCATCTCGAACTTGTCTGTCATAAGCTTGGAAAAGTCTTCACTCATCTTTGGACTAGAAGAGCCAAAAATGATATCATCCACATAGACCTGAACAAGTAAAAAATCCTTACCAGTGTTTTTTTGTAAATACGGTCTGGTCTATGGTGCCCCTTTTGAATCCATTTTCCACCAGATAGGTGGACAATCTGCCATACCATGCTCTTGGGGCTTGATGAAGTCCATACATAGCTTTCTTCACTCTATACACCTTGTCTGGATGTTCTGAATCTTCAAAACTAGGAGGCTGCATTAAATAAACCTCCTCTGCAATTGTGCCATAAAGAAAATCACTCTTCACATCCATTTAATAGACTGTAAAGCCCATGTAGGAGGACAAAAGCTAGAAAAATCCTTATAGCCTCAATCCTTGCAGCTGGTGCAAAGACCTCCTCATAGTCTATCCCTTCCTCTTGTGTATATCCTTGAGCCACTAAACGTGCCTTGTTTCTGACTACAATGCCTCTTTCATCCTTTTTGTTTCTAAGAACCCATCTTGTCCCAATAGGTATGACATGTCTGGGACAATCAACTAACTCCCAAACATCCTGGATAGCAAATTGGTGAAGCTCATCTTGCATTCCTTCCACCCAACTTGGTTATTTGAGAGCATCAAAAATTTTATTGGGTTCCTGTTGTGACAGAAAACAAGCAAACAAACATGCTTGAACAAGAGGGGTATCAACCTTCTTGTGAATATTGGCAATAAATCCACCAAGATTCTGATGAGATCTTCTAGTTTGAACAAGAGACATCACATCACCAATAATTAGAGAGGAAGGGTGATTTTTGATTGTAGAAGTAAGCACTCCTCCCTCAGTAAGTGTGTTGTCCTCAATCTCATCTTCCATGTTACCAATATCCTCTTCAGACTCTCTTCCATCAACATCTGAATGAACCTCTCCATTTATGTTTGAAGGTTCACCTTGTTCAAAATTATTGGAAGAGAAAATATGGTCAAAAGAGCTGTCAACGCCTGAACCAAGGCTGTCAACATTTGAGCCATCAACGCCTGAATTTGTCTTGTCAGCGCCAGAATTTCCTTTGTCAGCACCTGAAAGATCATGCATGTTGTCAACTAGTGATACTTGGGGACCACCGTTTTTCTTTCCAGCAGCAGCAGCAACAAATGCATCTGTCCATATAGGAATAGTAACATACTCAAGTATGGTGTTGATTTGTCTGCTTGTGATCCAACCTCTTCATTAACTTGTTTACCTGAAAAATCAACAACTGGTTCTTCCACAACATTTGAAGTTACCTTCACAATGTTTGGATTAGTAACAGGAATATAATTCGAAGTCCTAGAAAGAGGTTCCAAGTCAAATAACCAATTTAGACCACTTTCAGGATCACTAGGTTTACTTTCAAAAAACCTAACATTGTACCTTTTCAAGTATACGTTTTTCTTTCTTAAGGTAAACTCTATATCCTCTACTCTGCACAGAATAACCCATAAAGTAACCTTCATCACCTTTAACACTAAACTAACCTAAGGCATCACTAGTATCCAGCACAACTACATGACAACCAAAAGGTTTAAGAAAACCAATATTAGGTTTCCTTCCCCAAAGTAACTCATAAGGTGTTTCGTTGTGAATCTTGTTAACTAATGCCCTATTTTGAACATAACAAGTTGTATTCACAGTCTCAGCCCAAAAATCAATGGGAAAGTGAGCATCACCTAACATAGTCCTGGCTGCTTCTATGAGGGTTCTATTCTTTCTCTCAGCTACCCCATTTTGTTGTGGGGTTCTAGCTACACTAAACTATCTAGTAATCCCTTTCTTGGCACAAAAATCATCTAACAACTTATTTCTAAACTCACCACCATTGTCACTTCTAAGAATCTTAACCTCATTACCAGAATTCTTTTCAATCTGGGTAGTAAAGTTAATCAAAGTATCAGCAGTGTCACTTTTCAAAGCTAAGAAGAAAGTCCAAGTAAATCTAGAAAAATCATCAGTGATGACAAAACAGTAAGATTTACCATTTAAGCTTTCTATATTAGTTGGACCAAACAAGTCCATATGTAGTAAGTGAAGTGGTTTAGAACTAGAGTGCACCTGTTTAGACTTAAATGAGACCTTGTGCTGTTTGCCTTTAAGGCATGCAACACAAGAGTGGTCATTGTGGAAAGCCTTTTCAGGCAAACAATCAACCAAACCATGTCTCACAAGTCTGTTTATATTTTTAAAATTAATGTGCCCTAATCTCCTGTGCCAAAGATTACTCTCATCAACTGAAGCCTTAGCATATAGACATGACAAATTATTATTCATCCTAATTCTATTAAGATTCACATTATAAATGTCCTTATGCCTAGGTGTTCTATAATCAATGAATTTCTCATCTGGAATTTTAAAATCTTTGCTCAACACCAAGCATTCAGTATCAGTGAAAAGAACTTTATTTTTGTTATCACAAACTTGTGATACCCTAAACAGATTATAGTCAAGTTCTTTTACCAGAAACACGTTTTCAAAACGCAAATTGTTGGTGAGAAGAGTTCGTTTGCCTGTGATAGTTCCATATCCACCTCCAAAGTAAACTTTATCACCATCCTTAATGGGAGTAAATTTTGTGAGATAATCTTCCTTCCCAGTCATGTGCCTAGAGCATCTACTATCCCAATAGTCATAATCATTAACCTGCTTTTGAATGCCCTGCACATAAAGAAAACAAATTAGTTTTCTTTGGGAACCCAAGCCTGAGAAAACTTGGATTCATTTGGTTGTTCAACAAGAACAGACTTAGTCCTTATGACAACCCCTTGTTCATTCCTTTTTGGATTAAACACCCAGTTAACCCCAATTGGTTTTGTTATGACCTTTGAAATATAATGAAATCTGTTACAGGTCATAGAAATCCCAACTGAATTAGGGTTTTGATCTTGCTTAGGTCTCCATGTCAAGCTAGTAGAAGCTTTAGACCCCTTTCCCTTTGGTTGCAAATATTTACCACTATTTGGTCTGGCAACGTTTCTGTCAGCGTTTAATTTGGTCTTGTCAACGCTGAAATTACCCTTATCAGCGTTGAACCTAGGGTTTGCTACTGAAACCCATTGTCTATTAGACCATGTATTGGTCTTCTGAAAAGGTCTTTGTCCATAAGTATTAGACCCTTTAGTAAAGAATGAGGCTGGTCTAACAACTTGTGGACTTTGCTAGACAAAAGGTTTGGGTTTGACAGTGTTTGACTTTTTGTCAGTGTTGACCTTTGAAGCATTGACACACTTATAGGCTAAATGTGAAAAACATCCACAAGTATAACAGGCTTTTATAGACATAACTCTAGGTCTAGAAGAAAAGAAACCTGTTCCATTATCACTAATTTGGCTTTTTGGTGACCTAGGTTTTCTATACATTTCTACATATTTAAGACTAGGTTTTCTATCAACGTTTAAGCCAAGGTCAACAGTCTTGCCAGTGGTTGGGTTTGTCACTTTGATGGGTGTAGACTCATTTGGGCTATCACTAAGCATGCCACCCTTAACAAACAAGGTAGGGTTGGCTTTCTTCCATTGGTCCAAATCAGTCAACTTCTGCCTGTATTCCTCTACTGGGGTAAGAACTCTTGGTGGAGGAATAAATTCCTCTTCTTGGAGTTCTGGTTAACCAGTCCAAGACAAGTCCTTTCTTTGGACACCATAGAAGTTCCCAGCAGGTGGTGGAACACCAACATACTCTTTCATCCCAATCCCAGTCATATCCCTAGATTCCCTTTGTTCACTAACACAATTTTCTAGGGTTTGTGAGGCTTTATCAAATCTCTGAATTTTAAGATCTACATTATCCTTATTTTTTATAGCCTCATCTAACTTAGCCTGTAAATCAGCATTGACTCTCTCCATGATGTTTCTAATATCAATACTAGCATTTAAATCATGATTTAAAATATTGATTTGATCTTTTAGGTCAAGCTCCATTTTCTTATACTCAGCTACAATTTTTTCAGTTTGAGTAAGGGCAAGTTGATAGTTATATAACCTGCATCTTTCATTAACCACATTTGTTGTCAATTTTAAAACTTCTTTGTTAAGTTTTTCAGTGTTTAGATGACAACCCTTACTACAAAATGCGTCATCATATACCTCATTGTCTGATGAAGATGAGGAGTGTGCCATGAGAGCATAATGAACATGCTCTTATTCTTCCTTTTCTACAACCAAAGCTTTGTTATCTTCCTCATCCTTGGCCAAGTAGCTCCAATCCCATCCAACACCATCAATTTCTTGCATTGCAACCATGGATTTGGAATCCTGAGCCTTAATGATTTGGCTTGAGAGTTTTTCAGCATCAGATCTTCTTGGAGATCTGCATTCTCTCATAAAGTGTCCCATGCGATGACAATTGTAACACTCAACCTTGGATTTATCAAATCCAGCAGTGTCTTTAGCATTAAAAGTCATATTCTTCTTGAATCTTCTATTCCATCTATTTGCCCTTATGCTTGCAAGGGCCATATTCCACTTTATGTCTATCTCCTCCAAATGCTCATCACTAATTTGCTCAAGGTCCTCATATGTAATCACTAAACCATTAGGAAATGAAGCAATGTATCCACACACAGTATCTAGATCAATACCAGTAGGCTTAACTCTTGGTGAGTCAACTTTGTATGTGTCAGCGTTTGAATGTGAGGCGTTGACTGGATTTGATCCAACGTTGACACAAGTTGATCCAGTAACGGGGTGCATGTATGACTCCTTTTGATCAAATTGACCTTTACTATGTGAGAACAAGGCCATGTTTCCATTGGTAGACTTGCTTCCATGATCCAAAAGAGTTTCATTCTCCACCAGCCTCAGTTCATTGTAAACATCATCAACTGTAGAACTTTTGTGAGTGTTATTAGCAATTATAGATCTTGCTTCAATCTTCCATGCATCACCAAGACTTTTAAGAAAAGTGGTGATAATATCAACATCACCAAGCACTGTTCCCATGAAGGACAGCTTGCTTGTAATTTCAAGAAGTCTGCTTCTCACTCCACTTAGCTTCTCACTGGGTTGAGCTTTAAAAACAGCATACTCATGCAAGAGTTGCTTCTTTTTCTCTTGTACAGTATCAGCATTACCACCATAAGCAACTTCAAGGGCTGCCCAAAGATCTTTTGCAGACTTAAAGCTTCTATATTTGTGCTGATTTTCTTGTCCCAAAGAGAGTTTCAGAATGCTTAGGGTTTTCATGTCACTCTTTCTCTTTGCTATGTCCTCAGTTGAGACAGCTCTACCATCTTCAGGTTTTTCTTTTCGATCCTCTTCAGTAGAGCCTAGAACATTTGTTCTTTGTAAGATGGCAGTTGCAATCTTTTGAGCTTTATTGAATGTGTTTCCATATTCAATAATTTCCCATAGGGTGTAGTCATGGATTTGTAGATACTGTTCAAAGTTAAACTTCCACATCTCAAAATTGTCTGGGTCTAGCATGGGAAATTTGATGTTGGGGTTGAGGAGGAGGAGGAGTTTACTTCTGGGGTAGACATGATGTTTTTAGGGTTTCGTGAAAATTAGGGTTTTTGGCGATTTAGGGTTCTTGTGTTCTTTGGATCAAATTTTCTCAACAAGCTCTGATACCACTTGTTGATCCCAAACTTAGATCGATTTAGCTTGTGTAAACGAGATTAAATCAAGCTAAACACGTAGAGAAACTTTGTTTTGTATAAAACAATTTAAGTATTATGCGGAATTAATACTCAAACAAGAACACACAAACAATGTAAACCAAACTTTCACTTGATTGATTAGAACAAACTTGCGTACAATGAAAGTGTTAAACGTATGAAAACTTATATTGAAACAAAACCTAAAGGTATCCTTTTATAGAATAAGAAGCCTTGTACAAGAGTCTACGTATCAGCTATTTTAGGTAAAGATAAACATAGAAAAGAAATTGTTGATCATATCTTTACTAGAAACAAACTAGAAACATAATATGTGTAGACTATGTCTTTTATCAGTGCTTGACTTCATCCTATCAACGCTTGACATCTTCCTGTCAACGCTTGTTCTGTCAACGCTTGTTTTCTTCTTATCAACGCCCCGATTACTCCTGTCAGCGTCCAAGTGTACTGGCTACATTTTATTCCCAACATCAAGCACTTTAACTCTTACCTACATGTGCAAAACACTTTCGATTATCGATGCACATGTGAAGGGGGAGCTTTTCTGAAACGACAAAACTATCAAGGTGTGAAATGTTTTCAAACACTTTGTTTGACTTTTTAAAGTGGTTTCATGGTTACGATCAAATACCCACAATATCTTTAATTCACGACGTTATTGGTGTCAAAAGGGTGGTTAGGTTTAAGTCCTATGATCCAACCAGAATCAGAGGGATCTTCCCAGGGACAATCCAATAGATTATTAGAAGTCCTTAGGAAAGATGGAGTAGAATGTGAACGTAGCTGAATGCCGACTAAGTACTGATGCTAGCACTGGAACAATCACAACAAGGTGCTAGTAATGATGTCTTGGTAAGCATTGAAGGGGTTGAAGAATGAAAAAGAAATTTAAGGATAAAGGGTGTAAAGAAAGAAGCCCTCCATACAACTTAGGCAGAAACCGGGTCAACACATCATGAAGATAACTCATCATGGACCAGTGATGTGAAGCACAACCCTTTCCTAGCTACTCAGGCTTCTCTCAAAAGAAGTTTGTTTTATTGTCACGGAGAACAACATGAATTCTATTAGCTTTCTCATTTCGAGATAGTTGATAATGAATAGGTGGCATCTGCTCCAGCCTCCGACCACTAAAAGTGCACAAATCGAGTTTAGAGCCAAGAGATCAATCAAATCTCGTTAGGACACATGGATGACGAACAAGAGAGTCCTACACCATATCCTTGTGATATTGCTAGAACACTCAGAGTGATACTACTTAGTATTCACAATGATGAGTGGAAATCCTTCTAGTGTTAACATCAAACAGCACTGCGGTAGGTCATATGTAAGATTCTTTATGAATTAAACATATGTAGAACTGAAAAGCAACAGTGGTTTGATTCAGAATTGATTCAAACTCGTTTCAAGTTTCTACGCAATATCTTTATGGTCTTGCCAGAACATTCAGAGTGATATTCATTAATATTCACAGTGACGAATAGAAATCCTTCTAGCGTCAACATCAAACAACGCTACGGTAGGTGACTTGTGAGATTCTTATGAATCAAGCTTGTGTCAACTGGAAAGCAACAATGGTAAGATTCTTTACGAATCACACTTGTTCCAGGAATTTGAATTGACGACTTTAATCAAGCGGATATATATCTAATTGATTCACTCTTTATGTTCGCAGTCTTGCTTTGAGACGGTCGAATAAAGAGAACGGCTAGTACAGCCGCGAAACCCTGTCAAGGAGATTCTTAACTGAATCTACCTATCACAGGTACGGTATTTAATATCGTATAACGGTCTTCACTGACCGGAGGTAAAACGCTACCGATTTAGGACAAATGTCAAAGCCATTCAGTCCGTGTCTATGTTTTGTCTCAAGAAGGTGGCGTCACGGTGTACTCAGCAAAGTCAAAGATTCAAAACCACATACTCATGCCTAAAGACATAATCGACAATTAATAGTGTGAGCATGTGGATGAAGACACAAGATCAAAAGATGGCAAAGACAAGTCAAGGATGATTTGAAGATCTCAAGATTAAAGACAAAGTCGAAAGAAAACTACAAAGGCTCAAAAATCACAGCATGAAGAAACAAGACAACTATTACACGTTCAAGACTCATTTATGGCGAGATTAGTAATCTCTACAATTCTCCAAATGACAAAGGGTAATGACCTCTCACAAAGGGTAATGACATCTCATTGGGGGAGATTGTTAGCCTCAAAATATTGAGTCAAACAAAAATGCTCGGTCATATGTTTATTATGTATTGTATTTTAGAACGTTGTAATATGTAGTGTGTTAGTCGTGTATTACGGGCTTAACTTTAAGCTAAGGTTCATTCATAAGTAACCAAAGCCCAAAAGGAAAGCCCGGCCCATGATCATATAGCCCATTAAGTCACATGTCGGCAAAGGCTATAAATACCCTTCCTAGCATGTTAGGAAGGGTACTGGTTATTCTATTTCTCACAATCTAATATTTCACAAGTTCTCGCACTTCTCTCTCTTTTCTCTTTCTAGTTTCTTTCTCTAGAATTCATCTCATATCTACCTTTCTTTCTTCTTTAATCGTATAGAATCACATAAGATAAGGGACAACATATTTCATCAATCGAATGACTCTTTACATTCATTTCTTTTTAACGCTTCCATATTTCAGTACTGTTAATGTTTAACCGCATCTACGATTATTAAGACCCTTCATTCTTTTGTTTGCATTGATAAATGCTACAAACGACTTTCCTCAACATCTCGTTTTGCGATTAGTCAGAATGGATGACTTTTTCCAATTTGTTTTCTCTGACTACTCATACGTGCTTTCGTATAATCTTCATACCTTCTATGACTTACCCCTTTATAATCGACCCTGATGTTACTTTATATACCCTTTCATTTTCATCCTTTATATTGTTTTGTTACTACGCAAATCATTTTCTAAGACCTTATATGCATTTTCAGAATCGTTTAATAAAGCATTTTTCTACTATCATAAATCGTTTAATATCGTTATATATATAACACTGATTTGACGAGAACGAGCATTGCATTGTTAGCCCTCAAATGTACATAGCCTGATCACCTATGTATAATTTAGGAAGGACCATGCTATGCTGGTAATAGTCGACTAAGATTTTATCAAGACAACTAATTACTTTACTCTTCATCTAAGTAAGAGAATTTTAAATCATTAAGCCAGAAGTTACAAATTTTTGTTTACATGGATTGGGACGCCTTTTGATGTAAATAAAAATTTGTAATTGAGTGGGCTTAAGTGTAAGCATTTGAACAAATAGTTTTCCTTTAAATTGTAAAACATGGGTATGATTAATTCCTTCTATCTGTTCATTTAATCACTATCCTTCTACCCTTCTTACGAATGAATCCTTTGACCTTTGTCGCTTATAATCATTCAATTGAGTCTTCGAAAGGTATATCTGACTGGACGTGCGTTTCTTTGACTCATAATTCTTCTGTACGAACGATTCTTTATCTTCTTTCTACAAATAGGAAATGTTGATATCCTTATTCAATTACCTATTAGATTCTCCCAGATTTTTGTTCTACCTCTATCCTTCATACTTCCTGCAACGACTACCATGAACATGTCACAAACGTGAATATTGAACTTATTTAAATTACGTGAAACGCGATGTTTCGGGTTAGACTTGTGTGTCTAGGGATATTCCCGATTGTTTACCCGTATTTTGCGTACGAATTTTAATCCTTATGAATGACGTTTCTATTAATTTCTATTTGAATGAATTATTAGTCATTTTTTTAATTTATTTTTCGTTTACGTTACGTGTTAAAATTTTTTTATTAGGAGTAGACAATTATACTAAATCAACGTAACTTCAATTAAGAGTTTCACAACACAATAAACATTTACACCTTTCAAATACATTTTCTTTAAAATGATACACTACAAAAGTCACTACTACAAGACCATACACTACATACAAAACATTTGAATTTACTTAAACAATTCTACACTACAAGATAATTAAAACTCTTACAATTTTCTTACACCTTACAAAAACCCAAACCGGTCCCCCCTCCCCATATCCATAAACACACGTTTTACTTCATATTTCATAATTGAAAATGTTAAAGTATTGTACTACACCAAACCCTTAGTAACTTGTACCTTTTTGTTCCCCTCTTCTTCCTTGAACCGTCGGACACCCACACACTCCATCATCTTTTATCCATGAACTCCTCAAAACATCAATAATGCAAAAATAGTCAACCCAAAGTACACCATCTTTTCTTTTCTTCCTGCCTTTTGCTGCCATGAAACGAGACCCCAAGGTTTTATCCTTCCCCATGAAATAACAAGTTCCCATGCTTAGTTCTCCTGACTAACCCTTAGTTACATTCAAACGAGGTCCCTAACCAAGCTCTAACTAAATTTCCTTAGCCTTAGACTCACTCACATTGCCTATAAATACTAACTATAATCTCTCATGATTTCACACACTCAAAGCTAAAAACTCAACAAGAAAAACAAAGAACTTCCCTTGGTGGTCTAGTCACGGCAGAAAACACTTAGCAAGATATTCAAGTAGATTAAGCAAGCTAAGCATTTGAATTAAGATTCACTACTTCTCATTCCATCTATTTCATCACGTAAACTCGACTTGATTGTGAGTCTTATATCTTTGTTCTTATTTCGTTTGTTAAGCATTCATGGTCTAGTATTGTGCTTGAGCTCTAAAATGGCAACAAATGTATTAACCTACTAATAAGATGACAACCTCTTTAAAACAAGTATTTGAGACGAGCGGTATTTACCACTGACAAATAACAGTAGCCATGTTTTCAAACTTTGAACTAGCATATAGTCTCCATTCGACCCCTTTTCGACCCTGATCTAAAAACAACACAACGCGTTACAAGTCGAGACACGTAGCTCGTGACATAGCCATTAGTGTCAAGTCTTGGACGCAAAAAGAACTACATAATATAGTCGAGTATCAAGGTCGAAACAGCCCTTGAAAACAGGTGTGTGAAACATGACATTTTACTAGTAACAATGCTTTTTATAATGGTTTTAAACTAATCTTCACTCGACCTTTTTCCGACCTATATTAAACCCCCGAAACGACCTTGCCCCGAGACGGTTAAACAATGAAAATTGTAGATGGCCACGCCATCTACACGAGTATACTTTTTGCTCGTCCCAAAACTCTTTATCGAGAACCATAGACTAGATCGAAATTGACCCATTAAACTCGTAAATCTTAAAACAGTTTCACGACCCCTACTTTGAACAATGATTTTAGCGCATCAAACGACTTCGGTTTATAAAAATTAAAACGCCTACTTATAGACCACTTGGCTAGCTACCAAACGGTACTTGCGGTTTACTCTGCGAGCTACTATTGAGTCCGCTATTCACGCCGAGAAACTACCGAGATCACTATTACCCTAAGTACAAAACGTGCCCATGATTTTAGTTGCTGTTGTTAACATTTCCAATTTCACATATCAAATGTTGTATGTCTCCCAACATCCGACATGCTAGTTACTTTAAAAATTCTTATTTGTTTTTACTTTAATAATTAAAAACTGTATTTATAAACTTAATTTAATACAAAATATATTTAAGATATTTGACTAATTAAATGACTTAACTAAATAAACTGGCTCGACTACGAATTGGTCAATATTGCTAAATATATCCCAATTAAATATCTACACTTTGATTATTTCACAAGTGTTAAAAACTATCAATTTATTTAAATAGACTCAAGCACATACTAGGGACAAGCACGAATGCATTCATCTTCTGTAAGTCATTTAGTTAAGTATACCTTATTATTATCTAGGTTGCGGATAGAGTTTGACAGTGTTGTTCGTAATCCGCCTCGGTGCCTGCACCTTTTGATATCTTTGCTATAACATTGAGGTGGGTTTCATAGCCCCACTTTTTACTTGTTTTATATTCTTTTGGGGTGAGAACATTGCTTGTTTTAAACGGATGAACATAAGTGCTAAAACTTGATACGTTTGCCTACATGATGTCTAAGTAGCGATATCCCTAGATGCTTTAGCCCACTATCGTGAACCGTTAATTACTTTGTGTAAGCGCGAATGTTATGGATAGATCTATTGGGGTTGACCTCCCTATCTAATGTTGGTTGTGTGACCAAATTAGATACACTTACATTTGAGTCGTTACGAATGCTTTGGGATAGGCATTTGCTCGGGCTCTCATTATATCTTGTTGGTTGGTTAACGCTTCGGTGTCATGAGCTTAGACGTAGGAATACAAACGTATACTACTTTGATTATAACCTTGTTTGGTTATATGCCGATTGCCTGATAAAATCTTATGGTTCATCACACTTATTTATAACTAAACCTATGAACTCACCAACCTTTGTGTTGACACTTTAGCAATGTTTTTCTCAGGTATCAAGACGGAGGAGTGACGTGGTAATGCATGGGAGATTTTTAATAAAAATGGTCGTGACTAGTGTATGGATATTTGGATCAATGTTAAAGTCTTTTGAAATAATGTTTTATTATGATCCTATGTAATTCGCTTCCGAACAAGTTTTATGCTTTTAATTAAATTAAGACGACTTTTAAATAGTCGTTCTTTGTATCTATGTCTTGTGATAGTCATGACCGTCGCACCCCATTGCGTTGCCTTACTCTGATAAATTAGGGGTGTGACAGATTGGTATCAGAGCTGTAGTTATAGAGAACTAGGTTATTTTACAAAATGGCTTTTATAAACGTGAGTAAAAAAATTTGATTTGGAAAAAATAATTCTAGACTATAACTAATTTAAGAATCTCCAAGAACCACTTCACTCCGCGTCTTCGATAAAAGTAAGTTGTGACTTGAATTATTCCATGTGATTAGCCCTGTTAGTTTAATCTTGATTGCTAGGTGTTATTAACATTAAGTATTTCCTACCTTGTTCGAATGATCCTTATGTAAGATGTACTTATAGGAATGTGTACTAAGACGATTTTTATTATATTTTGGAGAAAATACCTAGCATCCTTGTTTGGATTGTTGTGCTACCAAAATGGTTTGTGCCATGTTAAATCGAACTAAGATGGTTTGTGCCATGTTTAAATCGAATTAAGATGGTTTGTGACATGTGTATTTGGAGTAAAACATACACATACTTATGCTATTACGTATTTTGTTAAAACAATCCACTGGACTACTATGAACTATTTAAACACTTGTGTGTTTCTATGTTACCCTATATCGATATACGCTGAATTAAAAATATACGCCAAAACAGTTCTTGGGCGCGGTGAGATTTAGTAATGGTTGATGATAAGTCGTGAGTAAACCTAAAGCCAAGACAAAGCATCAAAAACGTTAAGAGGTATAACGATACTTAGCAAGGTCTCAAGGCTGTTCTTGTTTGATTGGGTTGCAAGACTAAGTTAAGTGCCAGTCGTTATACAACTTAGGGTTTTCGATGAGTTTTCTTGAGGATGGGTAAAGCTCATGAATTTACATGTTGCGTGATTAGTTGATCGTTAAGTTATAACATATTTGATGAGTTTTGTGTAGGATTAATCGATGTTAAATTATGTGAGTAATATCTAAAGACAAGTAAATTCACCAAAGATATTAAGAAGTTTAACGACTAATACTTGACTGGACCTTAAGGGTGTTCTTGTTTGATTGGGTTGCGAGGCTTAGTCAAGTGCAAGTTGTAATGCAGCTTAAGATTTTTAGTGAATTTCCTCAGGGATGGATAAGACTTACATGATCTGACAAGGTGATTACCTTATTGACGTTTGACTAGTGCGGTGCATTAGTACCATTAGTTTGCTTGGTGTGCGAACACTAAAATAATGAAAGTCGTCGTCTCTATTTTTATACAACATACGACGATAAACACTCTACACAAAGTATTACTCCTGTAATACCACAGAAAATACTATATGATGAGGAACAAATATAAGAAAAATATGAAATCTATCTGGAAATACGCCGACACGTAAGTCGAATGCATATCAAGGAGAAATTTATGTAGAAAGAAATTATACAAATAGGATCTAAAAGCTCTAGCCCATTTGTTTGCAACTAAGTTGCTAAGAAGCTATTATAAATTTACAAAGTATGATATAACAACTAATATTAAGGAAGAACTCAGATTATGTCTTTTTTTAAATTAAAGGGGTTATCGCATGTCAAAAAGTTTGAGAACCCTAGATGTGAATTTTAGTCACTTTTTAGAAATCCTAACAATGCGTGTCAAACATAACAAGTCTATAAAATGATTATGAACACACGACAGATAAAAACAAAATGAAAAACTTTGTGATGAAATTATTGTGATAGAATTAACTAGTTGATTGGATTAAACAAATTGAATAATTTTGGGGTAAAAACAAATTGACCGAAGTGTCTGAGATGTATTTAAACATGATCAAAGATCTCAAAAATTTTGTGCTATGAAGGTCTACGTGATTATTGGCCTATTCTATATCATGGATTTGGTGGATTTAGATGGTTGATTTAGATGATAAACATAAAGAAATGAAGGAAAGAGATGAAGGATTAGAGAGAGAAAGGAGAGAAGGGAGAGAGTTTTAGAGAGAGAAAGTTAAGATGGAAATGATTAATGTGTGAAATGGTAATCAACAACCCCTCCTAACATGCTAGGAGGGGATATATATAGCCCACCCTACATGTGGGCTATATGGACTATACATAAGATAAATAGATCACGAGCCCATTACATAATTATCGTTGGAGCGACCGATCCTTCATAAATACGTAAAACGTATTTCCAACAATCTTCCCCTAAGGGAGGTCGCTCCAAGTTACAAAGCTCTAAATAGTCTATATCTCGTGATCTATGCTAACTAAGATGTGACCGAGACTTTATTGGGAAAAACGTATTTCCAACAATCTCCCCCTAAGGGAGGTCACATCTTTTTACAAAATCTTAAACCTAGCATCTATGCTTGAGTCTTCGATCTTGTTCTTGTGAATATTCTTGATGTGATCTTTGACTTTAGTCTTGAGCATGTTTCCTTGCCTTGACCTTGTGCATTCTTCACTTGTGATATTTGCCTCTTCGTGACTTCATGTTCCACATACTTATACTTTTAAATTCTTGAAAGCTTCAGAGTTTGATACAGCGGAAGACTTGACCTTCAGGCTTTCTTGAATTTGTTGAAGTACTAATTGTATGTAGTATAAGCATGTGGTGACGACTTCTTCTGGATTGTACACCGCAATACCACCTTCTTGTTACGCTGCATAAGACAGTTAGCAACAAAACAATATACACGGATGAAATGGCCTTGAACATTTCATTCTAATTCGGTAGCATTTTATCTCCGGTCGGTGAAGACCGTTGGACGATATTAAATATCGTACTTGTGGCAGGTAGTTTCAATAAAGAACCTCCTTGACAAGATTTCGCGGGTAAACCCGTTCTCTTTACTCGACCGTCCAAAGCAGACTGCGAACGTAAAGAGTGAATCATTTGGATAATATTATCCGCATGATTTGAAGCCGTCAATTCATGTTCCTGGAACAAGTGAAGTTCAATTAAGTACCACACCATCGTTGCTTTCCAGTTGTCACTAGCTTGATTCATATAGAATCTTGCAAGTTACCTACCAAGTGCTGTTTGATGTTAACACTAGAAGGATTTCCATTCGTCACTGTAAATACTTAATAGTATTACTCTGAATGTTCTGGCAAGATCATTAAGATATTGCGTAGAGGCCTGGAACGTGTTTAAATTCATTTAAGAATTAAACCACTGTTGCTTTCCAGTTATTACAAGTTTGATTCATAAAGAATCGCACAAGTCACCTACCATGAGCTTTTTGATATTCGCTCAAGAAGGATTTCCATCTTCATTGTAAATACTTTCGTATTACTCGGATGTTCAGGCAAGATCATGAAGATTTTGCGTAGGACTCTTAAGATCTTTCTTACTTTTCATAGTGTGTGAAGAAGCAAGGAATAATGAAAGTGTGTCCTAATGAGATATATGATGATCTCAAATGGCTCAAGACTCGATCGTGCATTTTGGATTTTTAGTGATCGGAGGCTGGAGAGGAGTGCCACCTTTTCAATACCAATTTATTCGGAGTGAATAAATCAATAGATAATGTGTTGATCTCCGTGTGATTAAAACAAATACCTTTTGAGAGATATTTGAGTTAGCTGGGAAGGGTTGTGCATTGCATCACTGGGTCCATGACGTCTTTCTTCAATATCGAGAATCATTAACAAAAATGATCTCAATAGCATATGTATTGACCCGGTTTCTGCCTAAAGTTGTAAGGAGGGCTTCTTTCTTTACACCCTTTATCTTTACAATTCTTTTTCATTCTTCAACCCCTTCAATGCTTACCAATACGTCATCACTAGCACCTTGTTGTGATTGTTCCAGTGCTAACTTAAGTACTTGGTCGGCATTCAGCTACGTTCACAATCTTTCTCCATCTTTCCTAAGGACTACTATTTCTAGCTATGGAATGTCCTTGGGAAGATTCCTCCGGTTCTAGAGAAATCATTGGACTTTAACCTATCCTACCATCCTTATGTCACCACAATCTTCACCGTCGTGAATAGAGATGTTTTGGGTAAGTGTATGTCACCATGAAATCCATTTTGAAGTGCAAATCTATTTTGCTCCCCCTTAACATATGCTACGATATCCGAAAACATTTTGCACATGTCGGGATGAGCTATCACGTTAAGTCAAACCATTTATGATTGATCATATCCCATATTAAATCACATTTTCTCCCCCATATTAAAAATATTAACCCAATCGATGTTTTTAATATCAATTGATTTAATAGCATTTTAAGAAAATTTGGGAAGAAAAATGCAAGTCCAATTATCTTCATGAATTACACAAGCTCCCCCTCAAATTAATGAGGGTGTGCTGAAACGTAAATTAAATACCTTTAAACACAAGTGTAAGGTATTCATTACGTGCAAAGATCATATATGATAATGAATTCACAAGATTAGCAATTTACGAGGTTGGACCTGAATGATGGAGAACATCATATGAAAGATTCACATGGTTCTTGTTCACGAATGCTGGTCTCCTCGTCACGTTCCCAAGAAAATTAATTCCCGTTGTTGAGTCAAAGCTTTCCGGTGAAATGCTTGACTTGATTATGAAAAGCGGGTTACTATCTGAAATAATAGCAAACCATATGGAGCATGTTTTAAATATTTTAAACTTCTGCTCGAACTTTATTTACAACCCCGTGTCATTATTGAATGACATTTCTAGGTTCGTAAATATTATCGATTCCAGAAGACATGCTCGTTTTATCAAAACGTTTTTGAACACACAATTTTGAAAGATTTAGAAAAACCTTTTGAGAAATTCTCGAAAAATTGTGTTCAAAGTTTTGAAAAACAATTACTTGAGCTTAAGATGTTGAATATCTTAAAAGCGAGCTCAAGTCCGAAAAGTTGTGAACTTCCCGTTGTTAAGGATAAGTTACCATCGGCGATAAACTTTCCTTTTATCTGAAGGACGAGTCCTAAGCTGACATTTACTTAGAAGTCGTTTTCATGAGCTTGAAAACTTTGACTGTTTTAACGGAAAGCTCATGACCGAGAAAGGTTAATTTCTCGTTATGAGGAAAAGTTCTCTTATTTAAAAGATACACTTTCCTTTCTGAGCTTAAAACTTCGAATGTTTTAATACAAGCTCATGACCGAGAAAGGTGAATTTCTCGTTAAGAGGATAAGTTATCATAAAAGATAATCTTTCCTTTATTTGAAGTTCGAGTTACAGTCTGACATTTAACTGTAAGTCATAGTGCATGAGCTTAAAAACTTGGAATGTTTTTTGATATAAGCTCATGCCCGAGAAAAATTAATTTCTCGTTGTTAGGATAAGTTTACCATCGGCGATAAACTTTCCTTTCTTTGAGGATCGAGTTACAGTCTGTTATGTGACTGTAAGTCCTCGTGCATGAGCTTAAAAACGTGGAATGTTTTTAACATAAGCTCATGCCCGAGAAAAATGAATTTCTCGTTTTTAGGATAAGTCATCATCGGGATGAACTTTCCTGTCTTTGGAGATCGAGTTACAGTCTGTTATGTGACTGTAAGTCCTAGTGCATGAGCTTAAAAAACGTGGAATGTTTTTAACATAAGCTCATGCCCGAGAAAAATGAATTTCTCGTTTTTTAGGATAAGTCATCATCGGGATGAACTTTCCTGTCTTTGGAGATCGAGTTACAGTCTGTTATGTGACTGTAAGTCCTAGTGCATGAGCTTAAAAAACGTGGAATGTTTTTAACATAAGCTCATGCCCGAGAAAAATGAATTTCTCGTTTTTAGGATAAGTCATCATCGGGATGAACTTTCCTGTCTTTGGAGATCGAGTTACAGTCTGTTATGTGACTGTAAGTCCTTGTTTGTAGCTTAACCATGAATCCCCTGAGACATTTGTTTCTCTGATATCTGCTTCTTCAGCAACCAAACTCTAAGAGTGTCCTTAGTTGAACGGTACACAACGATTGGACCGCTTCGTTCTTTTGGAACATCAACTTTGGTACCTGCAATCTCATTAGGAATTTGCATGCTTTGACGTGGGTTAGCAATATCAATTATAGAAGCACATGGGGGTTCACAGTTGGCTTTACTTGTTTCAGAGGCGACCTGAGTAGATGATTCACTAGTCTTGGCTGGCAAACGTTTCCTTTTATAGAAAACCTTAAGTTTAGGCGTAAGTGAAGTATCATCTTTATCAGTTTCCTCCCTAGTAGACTTAGTAGAATCGGAGACTATCCTAGTTAAAGGGCACTCGTTTCCTACAAGAGTGAAAGTTCTACCAGTGGGGCGCCACATTTTACCAAAGGGTTTGATTTTAGCGACCCACTGGGATTTAAGTCTAGCACAGGAGTTCACCTCATTAAGCAATTTTTTGATACAAGCATCATGATTTGCCGTAAAGACACATTTTCTACATGTTTTACACGTAGCATATTTAATGTCCGAGTAAGATCTAGAATCCCTAGATGATTGATTGATGCTCCTAGGATTGGACATGCTACGGTTAGCAGTGTTGGGTAAACTAGAAGGCATCTGACTAGGTTTGAAATTCCTATCTCTTACATGTGTCTTTTGCTTAGCTTCCCTAAGATCAGATTCATGGCAAACGTCATTTGAACTAGTTCTAGACGTGGTCTTGGTATTTTTAGGGAAACTAGAGGCAATCATATGATTTGGTCTTGCTAAAGCTGGAGTGATCACATTGGGCCTAGTAGCTGGAGTGACTGGTCTAATAAGATGAACCAAATCAACTTGGGAGGCAAACCGCGGTCTCGAGGATTGTGGTCGCTCGGATCTAAATGCAGTAGGTTGTCTGACAATCGGTTGTCTGACGAACTGATTTGTAGGCGGTTTCCCCAAGATTGATGGTTTTTCAAGCTTAGTGTCCACACTAGGTCCTTTACTTTTCCTTAACTCGTTTTTCAACGCAGCTATAGCAAAAACCTTTTCCTGTACTTGGGCCTTTAAAGTCTCATTTTCTTTGAGCACTCTATCTTGGGATGCCAATTTAGACTCTAATAACTGAATTTGTTTCAAAAGATTATCCTTTTCAGCTTTAGAATCTAAAACAGTTTGATCCAATTTTCTTTCAAGAACAACGTTTGACTTTTCAAGTTTTTCAAAGTATGTTTCAAATTTGTCCGTTTTCTTAGAAAATTCAAGTTTGGCATCCTCAAGATCTTTTGATTGCCGAGCTACGATCGTTTCGAGCTCTTTAATCTTGGAATCAGAATCAGTTAACGAGGCAGTTATAAAGCATTTATCATGATGAACTATAGCATTTTGAACACTTTCTCCCCCATTATGACTCACATCGGATGAATCATAAGTGGTATTTCTATCACTCTTGTCCATCCCATGTTTGTCATAATTAGGTTCAGAGTCCTCAATATGCGGCATGTCATCAGCATATACATCATAAACAACATTACATTGTACCATGTTTGCAGGCGCTTCGTCATACACGGGTAAGGTGTCAGCAAAAGAGATCTCGTGAACAGTCCCTGACGTGCCATTGGTATCATGTTGTCCTCCTGATTCTGTGCTCTTGCCATCGTTAGGCTCCAAGTTGTCAACCGTATGACCATTCTCCTCTTGCATCTGCGGCATTGATTCTTGCACTCCATTATCATACGTTTGCTGAAGTTGTGATTGTTGATAAATCGAAGACGAGACCGATGTCATGAGTTTCAATATTGTATCACGGAAAACACGAAGCTCGGTATGTGTATCTCGAAAAAACGATTGGCAAATCACTGAACTTTCAGACTTGATGATATTGAATTGGAGGAAAGGCGTGAGTTGTGTCACAAGAGCCTTATAAGCAAGTGACGATGCAGATTGATTAAAGTTGTCACGGTTGAGTTGCTCGGCGAGTTCAGTCAAAGTGGTGAACATTGAGTCGATGAATATATGACGATCTTGTCCAAAGATTGTCACAAATTCTCTCCCTCCTTGAATCCTCGAAAGAGTGACCAGATGAGACTGAAGCATTTGAAATGAAGTGATGCCACTTTCTCTAGCGTTGGCTTGCACTTGATGCAATTCTCCCTTGTTCGATGTCGAATTCAAGAAATCCATTGAAAATCGATGAACGATAAGTGAATGTTGTAGTTTGCAGGATTTTTACAATTCGATTCGGCTCAAAAGATGTTTACGGCTCAAACGATTATGTATTAAACCCGATCAAAAATCCGTATTTGCTAAGTATAAATCCCGTCACTTTCACTCGTCAGTTTTGACTTCAAATCCGGCCAGAAAATAACGTTTAACCCGATAAATATTTTTCCATGTTTACTTTTAAAGTACCCGCCTTAACACGATTTTGTCAAATTAATGAACAAAAATATACTAAACTAAAAAAAATTAACTTTATAAAACTTGAAACAAGACAAAAAAAATAAGAAAATAAAATAAAAACTTAACAACGAATCTGATAGAAAAAAAAACGTGTTTGGAACGTCCTAATAAATCTGATACAAAAAATCTGATATAAAATAATAGTTTTCTCTCTGCTATTATTCTTGTTTAAAGCAACTCAACGTGGCTAAAAATAACTGATAAACTATTATAGTCCCAATGGGATGATAAACTATATTCCTGTTTGGAACGTTCCATTAAAAACGTGGCTAAAAATATCACAACGTGGCAAGAGAAACATAGTTTTCTCCGTCTCAATAAAACACGTGTGCCAATCAAAAACTTCCACCGCCCAACTCCTTTCCTAGTTATATTCGCCCCTAATAATACTTAAACCTAATTTCTCTTCTCTCTCTCACAACTTCGTCTGTCCATATCTCTCTCTCTTCTCAAGTTACAATCTCATCTCATCTCACAACCTAAACTCCTCCTATACTCCTCCTTCTCTGCTCAACCGAATCCCAGACACAGATCAAAAGGTCATTAGAACCCTTAAACCCATCATCCAAAACGAAAACACCCTTGTTTTCAATGATCAAAACAATTTTATGGCTTCAAGATTTTTGTATAAAGATCTCAGGTAGGTATTTTTAATTTTTTGTTTTGATTTTAGTCTCTCTCTTCTACTGTAGTGTCTTTCTGTTGTGGTTTTCTGTTGGTGTTCGAGACCGTGTGGTGGAAACGGGGGTGGGTGGTTGAGTGGGTCGAGGATGGGTATGGTCAAGTGTGTGTTTGTTTGTGTTATGAGTCGAGAGTGAGGGTGTGAGGGGGTCGAGTGGTGTTGTGAGATGGGTGTCCGAGAGTGTGGGTAAGAGAGTCGAGTTTGAGGGTAAGTGTGCGAGGGTCAGGACGAAAGGTGAGTAAGTTTTATTGAGTCTGTTAAAATTTTCTGAGTCTGTTTGAGTCGAGACGAATGTTGGGGCTGTTGTGTCGAGGGTGGGGAGTTGTGAGTCTGGGTGTTTGTTTAGTCGAGTCTAAGGGTGAGAATGGGTGTCGAGTCAAGTTTTAGGTGTGGGTTGTGGGTAATGATTTGGTGTCGAGTCTGTTGGTTGAAAATGGGAGTTTTTTCTGAGGGTATGTGTTTGGTTTATGACTGTTTTGGGTTTTGATGTGTCGAGAGTGAGGGTTTTGAGTCTGAGTCGCGAGGGTGTTGAGGGAGTAAGGTGTTGAGGGAGTCTGAGTCGCGAGGGAGGTGTAAAGATTTGTTTGGGTTGTGATTGTTAGGGCGTCGAGAGACGAGAGGAGTCGAGTGATGTCGAGAGTTTGGTTGTTTTTGGGGTTTATTGGAGTCGAGAGAGTGTAAGGGGGTGTGGGTCGAGATGAGTTGTCAGTCGAATGTTGGGAAGAATCGAGTGAGAAAATCAGTTGAGAAGTGAGAGTATACTGTTTGGTGTGAGTGATCGAGTCGAGTAGTCGTTAAATTTGTCCGTTATGTTTGAAATGGTTTCATTCGGAACTTTTCATTCATTCGGAAGAGTTCCGAATCGGAAGTGTTTTAAAGATTGATTCGGAAGTTTTTCAAAAAAAAATTGATTCGGAAGTTTTTTCTTCATCCGGAACTTCTTGTCTTCACCCGGAACTTTTACTTCACCCGGAAGTTTCGTTCACCCGGAACATTTTTTGTTCATCCGGAACATTTTTTGTTCATCCGGAACTTTTTTCGTCCGGATGTTTTGTTCACCCGGAACTTGTTTCTTCACCCGGAACTTTGTGGGTTTGATTCGGAACTTTTGGTTCACTCGAAAAAAGTCTTCACCCGGAACTGGACAATAACAGACTGACTGACTGAAACTGAGACCCAAAAACCTTGAAAACGAGATAATGAAGGACAGTAGGACAACTGGACAACTGGACAGCCTTGAAACCCAGATATAATAAAAAAAATAATTATATATAAAAACTGGTATATAAAAAATTTAAAATGATTATATAAAAAAAACTGATTATAAACTGATATAACAATATAACTGATAATTGATAGAATAAAATTGATAATAAAAAATTAAAGTGATAACAAAATTAAAAGTTCAATTTTAAGAAATTCAAACAAAAAGCCAATCAAAGTAGAATGATTTAATCAAAAAAAATACAAAATTAAAAAGAGAAAAACACAAACTTTTATAAAAAACACCAACTTTTTATAAAAACACAAACTTTTTAAGATTTGATAAAGAAATTTTTGATTTTTATATAAAAATTTGTGATTTTTTATCTAAAAAGTAAGTAAATTTGAAGATTTGATATGATCTAACATATAAAAACACAAACTTTTTATAAAAAATACAAACTTTTTATGATTTAAGCATGATTAAATCAAAACCCACCAAAATCAAAAAGAAATAAAACAAGAATAAACCAAACTAACCATGGCTCTGATACCAATTGAAGGTCTACGTGATTATTGGCCTATTCTATATCATGGATTTGGTGGATTTAGATGGTTGATTTAGATGATAAACATAAAGAAATGAAGGAAAGAGATGAAGGATTAGAGAGAGAAAGGAGAGAAGGGAGAGAGTTTTAGAGAGAGAAAGTTAAGATGGAAATGATTAATGTGTGAAATGGTAATCAACAACCCCTCCTAACATGCTAGGAGGGGATATATATAGCCCACCCTACATGTGGGCTATATGGACTATACATAAGATAAATATATCACGAGCCCATTACATAATTATCTTTGGAGCGACCGATCCTTCATAAATACGTAAAACGTATTTCCAACATGCTAGAATTGAGTGACTGATGTGGAATATTAAATAAGTTATTTTTATGAAGATCAAGTGGCTCGACATCTGTCGATGTCACCACCAACAAAAATTGGGTTATGTAACTTACTTTAAAAACTTTTATTTAATTTTTTTTCTCAGTTATTTTTATATCTTATGAAGCTTTTACTTAAGAAATGGTTTTTATCCTACAATATTTTTATATGTCGGAGAAAAATAAATCAAATAATTTTTTTAAGGAGTTTTATTGAATATTTTTGGAAAACATTATAAAAAATAAAAAAAAATTTATTAAAAAAATAAAATATTTTTTAAAGGAACTATCCCCGAGAACTTTATTTGTAAGAATGTTAGAATTTTGATTAAACGTTTTGGAAAAATCAGTAAAGGTATTACTGACAAAAACTACATTATTGATGATGAAATGTTTTGATATAGACTATCATGCAAAGTTTTGGAAAATCTGGCGTAACGACCAACTTAATGTATAAAACATCGCGACTAATGTTGAAACATTTTTAGTAAGGACTACCATGTAAAGGTTTCGAAAAATCTATTTTTACGACCAACTTGATTTGGAAGACGCAAACTATTGATAAAATTAACGAGACTTAGTACACCTAAGTATGGAAATTATTTTGTTGATTGTTAAAAGTGAGCAACAATAACAAATAAAATGAACTATGGACTAATGTGCTGATTCTGAAAGTGAATAATGGTAACGAACGAAATGAACTATGGGCTACCAATATATAAATTACAACCTCAAATAGTTAAATTGTGATGAAAAGGAGGATGCAACCGTAGGTCCCGAGACGTACGTAGCCTGATCAACTACGTATGATCGTGGTCGAACGCGAGTATGCTCATAGTAGTCATCTTAAAAACGAAATATATTAGTACTAGAAAAATATATTCAAGTTGCCCTATTCGCTAAAGAAAAACTTATTATGTGCTATGAACGACGAACATTTTATACCGTCATAAGTAAAAGCGTCGAGTACGCGATACGAGTAAACCTAGTATAATTATTTTCTTCGCCACTATTACATACAAAAGCGTTTATGACACGCGAATACTAAGAGCGCCACTTGTTTATGACGACAACTGAACTCAAATAGATCAGAGTTGGAAAATCGAAACAATTTATAATTATGTGAACGAAAAGTCATTTGAGTAAAACTCAAAATTTAAACGGATATTGAGAAATTATCGCGACTTGACCCATGTTAAGGAACAATTGGGTCAAGGTAAGCACGCTTTTGTATATAATTGGAATACCAAAACCACTCGGACAAAAATCTATTTAACTATGTTTGAGCATCACACCATACTCATAAGCTTATGAAATATTATATAGTTCCTTCATAAAAGGAATCCGAACGAACTATGATTTAAATATATTATAAAGTGTGCACCCGTTTTCCCCTCCATGAAAAAGGAGATAAACGAGGAGGAACGCAAACTAAATGGATTAATTAACAAAATTATCTAATATTGAATATCACATAAAAGGAAGAAACGTCTTGACCACCATGTGTTAGGACGCTCAATTATTCTAGATTTTTGAGAAACCGATTCAATAACACTTTGACGCATATGCTACTTATCACTACAAGTAGGCGGTTAATGTGAACGGGATCAATCAAACTATGTGGAACGATTTTCAAATGTGCGAGGTATAGTCATCTAGACAAAAAAAATAGAAAAAATGACAATACGCAACACTTTAAGATGGAAGTAATACGCGAAACGACGCAAAAATTATTAATGAGAAAACTCACTTAACAAAACCAATATTGTCGAGAAAATTCGACATACAATAAAAGGTTTACTACTATAAGCAATAAGGAACGCTATAAGATCATGTAAAAATTGTAAAACGTTTTCATTCGTTCTAGCCCTAATAAGATTATAGAAATTTTAATCTTAGCAAGAAACTAAGGAAAAACAAAGATGATGAACTTCAAGAAAAGTAGATGCACGTTTAAGTTACCCCTTGTTTTGTTAACAACATCGGCATGCGAGTTTTGAGGACAAAACTCAATTTAACGGATATTGTATGTCACAAACGTGAATATTGAACTTATTTAAATTATGTGAAACGCGATGTTTCGGGTTAGACTTGTGTGTCTAGGGATATTCCCGATTGTTTACCCGTATTTTGCGTACGAATTTTAATCCTTATGAATGACGTTTCTATTAATTTCTATTTGAATGAATTATTAGTCATTTTTTAAATTTATTTTTCGTTTACGTTACGTGTTAAGATTTTTTTATTAGGAGTAGACAATTATACTAAATCAACGTAACTTCAATTAAGAGTTTCACAACACAATAAACATTTACACCTTTCAAATACATTTTCTTTAAAATGATACACTACAAAAGTCACTACTACAAGACCATACACTACATACAAAACATTTGAATTTACTTAAACAATTCTACACTACAAGATAATTAAAACTCTTACAATTTTCTTACACCTTACAAAAACCCAAACCGGTCCCCCCTCCCCATATCCATAAACACACGTTTTACTTCATATCCCATAATTGAAAATGTTAAAGTATTGTACTACACCAAACCCTTAGTAACTTGTACCTTTTTGTTCCCCTCTTCTTCCTTGAACCGTCGGACACCCACACACTCCATCATCTTTTATCCATGAACTCCTCAAAACATCAATAATGCAAAAATAGTCAACCCAAAGTACACCACCTTTTCTTTTCTTCCTGCCTTTTGCTGCCATGAAACGAGACCCCAAGGTTTTAACCTTCCCCATGAAATAACAAGTTCCCATGCTTAGTTCTCCTGACTAACCCTTAGTTACATTCAAACGAGGTCCCTAACCAAGCTCTAACTAAATTTCCTTAGCCTTAGACTCACTCACATTGCCTATAAATACTAATATAATCTCTCATGATTTCACACACTCAAAGCTAAAAGCTCAACAAGAAAAACAAAGAACTTCCCTTGGTGGTCTAGTCACGGCAGAAAACACTTAGCAAGATATTCAAGTAGATTAAGCAAGCTAAGCATTTGAATTAAGATTCGCTACTTCTCATTCCATCTATTTCATCACGTAAACTCGACTTGATTGTGAGTCTTATATCTTTGTTCTTATTTCGTTTGTTAAGCATTCATGGTCTAGTATTGTGCTTGAGCTCTAAAATGACAACAAATGTATTAACCTACTAATAAGATGACAACCTCTTTAAAACAAGTATTTGAGACGAGCGGTATTTACCACTGACAAATAACAGTAGCCATGTTTTCAAACTTTGAACTAGCATATAGTCTCCATTCGACCCCTTTTAGACCCTGATCTAAAAACAACACAACGCGTTACAAGTCGAGACACGTAGCTCGTGACATAGCCATTAGTGTCAAGTCTTGGACGCAAAAAGAACTACATAATATAGTCGAGTATCGAGGTCGAAACAGCCCTTGAAAACAGGTGTGTGAAACATGACATTTTACTAGTAACAATGCTTTTCATAATGGTTTTAAACTAATCTTCACTCGACCTTTTTCCGACCTATATTAAACCCCCGAAACGACCTTGCCCCGAGACGGTTAAACAATGAAAATTGTAGATGGCCACGCCATCTACACGAGTATACTTTTGGCTCGTCCCAAAACTCTTTATCGAGAACCATAGACTAGATCGAAATTGACCCATTAAACTCATAAATCTTAAAACAGTTTCACGACCCCTACTTTGAACAATGATTTTAGCGCATCAAACGACTTCGGATTATAAAAATTAAAACGCCTACTTATAGACCACTTGGCTAGCTACCAAACGGTACTTGCGGTTTACTCTGCGAGCTACTATTGAGTCCGGTATTCACGCCGAGAAACTACCGAGATCACTATTACCCTAAGTACAAAACGTGCCCATGATTTTAGTTGCTGTTGTTAACATTTCAAATTTCACATATCAAATGTTGTATGTCTCCCAACATCCGACATGCTAGTTACTTTAATTCTTATTTGTTTTTACTTTAATAATTAAAAACTGTATTTATAAACTTAATTTAATACAAAATATATTTAAGATATTTGACTAATTAAACGACTTAACTAAATAAACTAGCTCGACTACGAATTGGTCAATATTGCTAAATATATCCCAATTAAATATCTACACTTTGATTATTTCGCAAGTGTTAAAAACTATCAATTTATTTAAATAGACTCAAGCACATACTAAGGACAAGCACGAATGCATTCATCTTCTGTAACGCATTTAGTTAAGCATACCTTATTATTATCTAGGTTGCGGATAGAGTTTGACAGTGTTGTTCGTAATCCGCCTCGGTGCCTGTACCTTTTGATATCTTTGCTATAACATTGAGGTGAGTTTCATAGCCCCACTTTTTACTTGTTTTATATACTTTTGGGGTGAGAACATTGCTTGTTTTAAACGGATGAACATAAGTGCTAAAACTTGATACGTTTGCCTACATGATGTCTAAGTAGCGATATCCCTAGATGCTTTAGCCCACTATCGTGAACCGTTAATTACTTTGTGTAAGCGCGAATGTTATGGATAGATCTATTGGGGTTGACCTCCCTATCTAATGTTGGTTGTGTGACCAAATTAGATACACTTACATTTGAGTCGTTACGAATGCTTTGGGATAGGCATTTGCTCGGGCTCTCATTATATCTTGTTGGTTGGTTAATGCTTCGGTGTCATGAGCTTAGACGTAGGAATACAAACGTATACTACTTTGATTATAACCTTGTTTGGTTATATGCCGATTGCCTGATAAAATCTTATGGTTCATCACACTTATTTATAACTAAACCTATGAACTCACCAACCTTTGTGTTGACACTTTAGCAATGTTTTTCTCAGGTATCAAGACGGAGGAGTGACGTGGTAATGCATGGGAGATTTTTAATAAAAATGGTCTTGACTAGTGTATGGATATTTGGATCAATGTTAAAGTCTTTTGAAATAATGTTTTATTATGATCCTATGTAATTCGCTTCCGAACAAGTTTTATGCTTTTAATTAAATTAAAACGACTTTTAAATAGTCGTTCTTTGTATCTATGTCTTGTGATAGTCATGACCGTCGCACCCCATTGCGTTGCCTTACTCTGATAAATTAGGGGTGTGACAGAACATATCAAGATAACCGTTAAGAACCGTTACTAGCTACCAAGGACTTGTAAATTGTTAAATCCTTTATCTCCGACTTTTTCTAACAACCACATGTATTGTACTTCCTTTTAAGGACCCTAACGACGTACAGACTGCACCTTAATACACATTGTATACACTTCATGTGTTAGATGTCAACTGTTGTTCCTTATTTGTTTCCACCTTGTGTAATCATTCTAGCAAACTCTTGAGCATGACTTGGGAATATTCTATACATCTAGGAACTTCCAATGAATTTACAATTTCTTGTGAGTTCATTAATTTTCCTCGAGCATTTATTGTTAAAATGCCTTTCGTGAACGAATTGGTTCGTCATGAACAACCCTTTCGGTTAGGCACTTGATGCCATATTCTTTGAGCTTCGACGATAGCTTAGTCCTAATGTGAATTTTTAATTATCTAATATTCATGTTTGGGCAAATCATTCTAAGCCATACACTCGGTCAAATCTGAACTTTGGGCTGCCTTAAGCTCTCTTATCCTCTTTAGCTCAAAGCAACATTAATCTTTACCCATGGTTTATATCTCCTGAATCCAAGACACATACCCAATCTTTAAAGTTGTGAACTTTTCAATGTGAATTAGTTTATGATTTATTCATGAATTCTTCATCTTAAACGCTTGAAATCACTCAATAAAGTTTTGAATTTGAAGCATAATCTTTATCAAGAAAAAGACTTAGTGATTGTTTACCCAATAAATATACAATTTTGTCTTAATCCATTATAACATATTATACTTCTCCTTACTAGTAGTTTTGGTTTCAAATCATCAAACACTTTGATAAGCCACCATAACTATATTGTCACCATTTTCAAAGTTTCGTAACATTTTTAATGCCAAAGGAACTAACCTTGTATTTTTTTTGCAAGAAAGTACCGAAGCCGAGTTTTAAAGTAATACAAAATCCGAGAAGGATAATTGTGGCAACCCGTATTTTTTTCATAATCTACGTGTAATTCATTTTTTCGCCATTTTTTAATAAGGTGAACTATTGAGTTTTACGGTTTGCGCGATTTGCGATTCCTTGTCAATTATCAATCATATTTTGTTTTAGCACATCTTTTCTGTCTAAACGTTTATCGTGTTTATTCTACTTCTAACTAGCATCTCGTATTTAAGACCAGTTCAAAGCAAAGTATACCTATGTGTTCGCGTCCTCTCCCGTATCCAGTTGAACTCTGCGGGACCAAAGTTCCTTTAGGGGTTCGACTGTGAGAACTCGTACTTCTGGTAATTAATTTTTTTTATTCGCACTTTTCAATTTTAATAGTATTTTACTTTCATTTTTTACTTTAGTTTAACATACGTAAATCCTGAGAATATTTTTACCCTTGAATTTTCTTTTATAATTTCATGAATTTATTTAATCCAAAAAATTATGGAATTTACATAATCCTTTATTGAATTATATCTAACATTGTTGAATTAAATCCCTCGCGAAATTTTATTATCTAAACTATCTGAGTTATAGGTCGAGAAGTTTATGAACGCCACATTTTATCCGTAAAGCATTATTACATCCATATTTATTATTTTCGACTTAGTTCCATATTTAATAAACAGTGAGTTGGTAACGAGTCTTTAAGAACATAAACGCGTGAATTTTATTAACGGGGCCAAGGTTTGAAAAATTGCATTCGTTTTAGTAAATAAATCGAGCCAAATCCCATTTTCTATCTTTCTTTAGCCAAAACCTAACACCCCTAGCCAAACAACTCTTTTATTTGTTTACTAACTACTACAATACCTATTTTCAAACACCCTTTTTTCTTGTTTTCACTACTTAATTCCCTAAATAAAAACATAAATTTTACAACAGTCATTTTTTTTCTTCTACTTCTTTGTCTCCTCTCTCTATTCGTCGAACATCACCACCAAACCACCATCACCATCATTCTTTCTCCAACTAAATCCCTCTTTCTCATCCCAAATCACTTAATTAACATAAATTACAAACCCCCATCACCAAAACCCACCATGTTGTTGATTTCATAAAAATTATAAATTTCACAAATGTTGATTAGGGCTTGTTACTCTGAAATTAATAAGTAGGATTTATTAAGGAGGCTCAAATTAAGGCGTATGTAAAGTTTGGTTAATAAAATATTAAGTTTTGGATTGGTGTTCATGGTTCTTGGTTGCCTCCCACATCAAACACACCCTTAGGGTGATGTTTTTTATGTTGATCATCCTTAATTTTAATGTAAGAACATATTTCTTTGATCCAAAATTTGCCATTTTGATTGTTTGATTACATACATGCTTTGATTTTTTTGATTTCTATGAACATACATTTGATTATTATGTTATTGATATTTGAGAGTTAGATTAGTCATAATATTGAGGTAGATGTAGGTTAGAATAGGCTAAAATGCGCGAAAAATGATAGAATACAAGTTGCACACTTGCTGATTTTTACTAATACCATCGATTTGGGCGAGTTTTAGTGGGTAAAGGATTGGTTTTATTAGCCGAGGTCGTAGGGCTCATTCATAGCTTCGTTTTGATATAAAATTTGGCTCTTAACTCTTCATAACGAAGAAGTTATGGCCAATTTTTTCGAAAAATATTTTATATAGGATTTTTAGTGAGTATTGTTGCTGTCCCGTTTTTGAGGTTAATGAACGGGCGGGTAAAACTTTTATAAATTGAGATTTTTATGCTCGTAATCGTGACATTCTGGCTGACAATCATTTCGATATAAAATTCGAGTCTTAATTCATTATAATGAATAAGTAACGGCCAATACGGTTTTTGTGCTTCACTAGTTAAAATTCTGCATTATTGTTATGGGTCAATAATGCAGGAAAAACAGAAGGGTAAAATCGTCATTTTCTGGTCCGTTTTGGCCTTCAACCAAAACTAGAAAGTTGTCGTGAATGTCGTTTTACATTCACCTCTTAGGAATCTAGTCGTAAAACTGATTATTTGTGGGACTTTTTAATAAAATTTAGAACAGCCAAATTTTTTATAAAAAGTCACTATTCACAGGTCTGATTGAAGACCGATAACAAATATTTCTGAGTCGTTCTGGGTCTCGGATAAAACTAAAAAGTTGTTTAAAACATCGTTTTACCTTTGCAGCGTAGAGAATTTGTGTCAAAACTGAATCCTTACAATACTTTTGAATTATGTAGTTTTAGTAATCGTAGTATTAATTTTCTGCGCGTGACAGCTTTTAGGCTGAAAATGTGTCGTTTTGCGAAGGCCATAACTTGGTCAAATATAAAGCTTTTTGCAAGCTTTTCGGACTCCTAAACTAAGTATTTCAAGTCTACTTTTCAAATTAACTGTCAGAATTGGATTTCATAGAGTTTTACTAGGTCTAAGTGAGCTTGCAAAATGAGTATGCAATTATGTCATAAACTTCAACTTTGGTAAAGTGAAATGCAGGCGGGTCTAAACGTAATATTTTTCGACGAAACTTTTACAGTAACTTTTCTATAATATATAGGATTTTCTCAAATTTTTCCAAATTTTTATGGAAGGTTTAAATACGTTAAGCGCGTGCGTTTTTATGCAAATTCTGAAAATATTATTTAATTCATAATAAAAACCCGTAACTTGGAAAACTAGTTTCTACTTGTTGAAACTTCACGTAAAAATTATACAACCTTGGTAAACATGAATAGAGCCAAGGAAATGACATTGGTAATTTTTCGAGGTCGTTTGGCACTTATTTTTCCAAGAGTCAAAAAATAATATTTTTCGACTATTCCGAAAGTTTAGAAAATAACTATATGAGTTGGTATTACTTTTCTAACTGAAACTTTCAAGATTGCTTATCATTTGCTTGCGTTTTAATGACTATTTGAGTCCACTTTATCGCATATGCATTTATGTGTGGGTTTCGACCATTTATTAAATTTTCGAGTTATACAATTATAGGTCACGGTTAAGGTAACACTTGTTTCGTTGACAATTTCCGATGATGACTATACTTCTATCCACCGATACTTATCCAGGTGAGTTCATAGCCCTTTTTCTTGTATACATTGTTTCCAAATGCGGGGTGAGAATAACATGCGTGGAATACAATCATTAAAACTTTTAGTATGCTATCCGAGAACTGTATGTTTCCCCAGATTGTTACATTTATTTATTGCATTAGTACCTTAGCCAAAAAGCCCCTACATCATGAACCGTTAATTAACATTTTGCAAGCGCAAATCTTGTGGACGGATCCATCGGGATTGACAATCCCCGTCCCGAGTACCTTGACGCACTTACATTTGAATACCTAAGTATTTTGGCTAGATACTTACTAGGGGTAAAACTGTTACGTTAAAGCTTCGGTGTCATGAGCTATTGCATTAATAAATATTAATGATATTGTACGAAGGTGCATAATCATACCATGTTGCTAATTTACAAAATTAATGTTTGTATTCTGCATTATTACTTACTAAACCTATGAATTTCACTCGACTTTATGTTGACTTTTTACATGTTATTTCTCAGGTAATACTAGTGCTTAATTTGCTATGAATGGGAGCCCGCAGGATGTTCGCATCTTGGAGATTCTGTATTTTTACTGAAGTAGTACAAATGGTTGCTAAAAGCTACTTAGTAAAGTAGCAGGATTTTGTGTTTTGGTGTTTTTCAAAACATGTAACAGTCAAACATTTTAACTTGTGCAAAATTTTGGGACATCTAATTATTTTACATTCCGCTGCATTTTAATGCAAATAAAGTTTTATTACGTCAAATTTTTGGTAAATGTTATGTTATCTATATCTCATTGTTCTTGTTACCATGACGTGGCACCCCTATGCTGCTTATCTGTTCCGTGTCCGATTTTGGGGGTCTCACAATCTTACTACTTTATAAAAGGTTTATACATTTTTCTAATTATAGAAGTCTTAAAAAAATTTAGCCACAAACAGTTCCTTATTAAGAAATCTATAACAATTGTCATCCATTTAAAATTTTGACTATCTATAGTTTTTTCTAGCACATTTAAAAACATCAATTAAGTCAAGCTTTGTATACGTTTTATTCAACTCATTTAAAATTTTTAATATAGTCCAGTGTGCTTCTTCAACCCATTTAAAAAAAAGGAGTAACAGACTCTTTAATGATCCCATATATATATATATATATGTGTGTAACTAAAACACATTCTACCCCTAACACCCTTTCATCTCCTCAAAACACTTCATCATCATCAGCACCGGGCTGTTACAACCCCACAGTTAAGTACAACCACAAGACCTGGTATCAACCACAGTTCCACCACAAACGCCGAAACACTTCACCACCTGACCGCACCACCACCGAACCAAACTTACTTTTGCAGTTCGAGGTTGAAGCAGAAACAATGGATTTTGATCGCATATGGTTCGTTTTTAAAGATAGAATGAAATAAATGTTTCAACTTTGATTATTACATGTGGTTTGTGAAGGTGGGTTTATGGCAGCAAGATCTTGAATAAAAACATCACCTACCTAAGTTGGAATTACATAAAACACGATATCACAATTTATGCTCCTTTAATCCGAAACCAACAACAAGACAAGATGCCAAAGGCTTGATTTTTCTTTTTTTAGAAAGAAAGGCAGCATTAGCTTGCGTTTTGTTTATAACAACAACAAAAGTCAAGAAAGAATAATTTGTGGTCTTTCAAGTCTTGTAGGTGTGTGGCTGCTTTTATGAAATGAGTTTGGTGAGGACTTAGGGATTAGGGTTGTAGTGATAGAACATGTTATATTTTGTTAGGTTTAGGGGTTATAAGTGGGCTTTTTGTAACACCCCCAATTTCACAAGGCAGCGGAATATCAACATTGGGCGTTACTTCATAGCACATCACACACAGTCATAGAAAACGACCTCAAAAGAGACGTTTTATAAAATAAACCATTCGATAATTTTATTAAATCAAAGTTAACTAAAAAAGAGGTCCCACCAATTTATACAAACCTTAAGAAATAATAAAGATTTGTCAAATGTATCGAATGGAAATTGTTTGTTTTGCCTTTACTTTATCATGCGCGGCTCCATGCTCCAGCTGCTCTTAAACCTACACACCTGAGAATACATGCTAAAATATCAACACAACGGTTGAGTGAATTCATAGGTTTTTAAATAAACAATAATGGGATTTTAAATAAACCATAAAGCTTTTGAACACAAGAATATCATCCACTGTCAATATTGTAACACATACAATACTCAAAGTCCGCGCTATTCTACTAAGCCATGACACCGAAGCCTTAAGTATAAATAATGCCCTAGTCAGGTATCTTGCCTAATACCCCCTTACTTCTCATATAACACACCTGGCTGAGCCTCCAACCCACAGGTGCGACCTGCCCAGGTGGGGGCCATCCCCGATGGATCCATCTGTCTATACAAGCACCTACCCATCATAGGTAGTTAACCAGTTCATGGGTTTTAGGGACTTTCCAAATTTTGGCAATACAACTCTTAGCAAATAGCGTTTCACAATCAATACAATCAATGCTTGTGTTCATCTTTCAAAAGCATTTAATCAGCCTCTTACATTCATTTACAAAAACTTGTATTCGTTCAAAGCATATAGTCAAACAACGAATGTTCATTCACAACCATGTATCCTTTCAAAAAGCATATATGTAAACAACATATATTTTTATACCAACAGCATGTATTCCCCCTCGCAGGTTTATAAACACATACAAAGCAATAAAAGCGAGGCTATGAACTCACCTGATATAGCTATCAACGTTTATCGAGGAACAAACATCCAATATTCGATACACGACTTCACGAGATATCAATCGCTCATTGACCAAGAATGAGATGCCCAGCGGTCGACATATGACTGAACGAGACCTTAGCTCCACGTTGACATATGAGTGATTTGGAGTTGTGAGGCACGAGAATAAATACCGAGACAAACACGTATACTAACAAAGTTTATATGCTCGAGACTCGAACCAAAAGATGAACTCATACCAGCGGCTTACGAATGAAACAATTCTCAACATGGCTCTCAATGGTTATTTACTCATTATTTAGTTTTATTGCCCCACTTGTATGTTTCATCTAAATTTACATATCTATATCCTAAGTATATGATCTCATCTTTGGAAACTAGATTAAGAATTTAGAAATAAAGGAGAAGCCAAAGTGAGGAGAAGATGCATTCAAAACTGACAATTATCGGAGAACACGACACGTATTAACACGTGTGATGGTACATCAAATTAAGGTGCTCGCTGTCAAAATAGGTGATGCTAAGTTTTGTAAAATTACTATATTTAAAACATATATGTTACGTAGCGCACTCGTGAAAATATACATAGGCTAGTTTTGTTTAAGAAATGATAGAAGGTCCAATACAAAAACGTTATTTGTTGCTTAACGTTTACCTTTCAATTTCCTTCCATATCTCTCTGTTTGTTTTATATGGTATGGGTGCTATCCATAATCTAAGTCATCAACAAATTAGTATTTTCTTTTGTTAAATTTTAGATAAGCGGGTATTATCGAGGTCCAATATTTTAATAGTTACGCGATTTTAAAAGATACACGTAAAACACGAAAAATAAACGCTCATTATAAAATAAAAACATTGTCATTCGTAGAACATTTATATTTTGATAATTAAAGGACTTAAAATATATTAATGTGTCGAATGAACGACGACACTTACAGGTTTAATGTAAATTACGAAGAATGCTCGTAAAATGTGAAATTAAAGCGACGACAATAAAAAAATATTTCTATGTCATAACGAGAATATTCAAGTTTGATGACGACATATAGTTTGTCGATAAATAATAATTAACACATATTCAATACGTTAAAGCCCTAACCTTACCGGTTAGCCGAGAAATCAATATTATTAGTCGAACGAACATGACAAATAAAGGCCGATTAATAAATATTGGTCCGACTACTAGGAATAAGATTAGATCTCAGTCTAAATGTTGATTTTAAAGTTAGGGTTATTACATCATCTAACCCTTTAGGAAGCGACGTCCCGGCGCTTAATTCGTCTCAATAGTCTTTGGTATAATGGCGAAGATGTAAGGAATAGACAAGTCATCGCCGAGGTTCCTAACGAAGGTTGAATGAACAAAAGTCAAAGCAACGATAATACTTAAAGTATAAAAGTGAATGGTTTAAATGTAGCTTCAATCCTTATAGGGAAAGTATAATACATAATTCGAAGAATAAGCCATTCGAAGCGAAAACTTGACAAATGGTGAATTTTTAGAAGTGTTTCAAGGTACATTACTACTAGCTTATCAAACATGTGACGATCGATATGAGCTCGAAACACATACTTATGACAAGTGACGAGTCAGAAACAGTGGAAAAACAATGGGCGCATTTAAAATATTTTCAATGAGATAATCAATTCAAAAGATCGTTGATCACATCGACCAAATCAAAATAGATATCGTCCAAGGGTCTCATGAAAAAAAAACAGTTTCTTCAGAGAATCGCATGAATCGCACAGACTTCCATCGAAACGTTACAAAATAATGAAGACCAGGTAATTAGTACTAGTCATACAAAATCACCTAATAGCATTGATCTCGAACATGGAAACTTATTTTGTCAAAAGCGAATTCATCGACACGGAAATCGTTTGGAGTATACATTACTCGATCGGAGGAAATATGATCCAAATCAAATATATAAGCCATCATTAGGCACATATAATCACCTTACGACATGTTTACAAAATAGCCTAGCCATGCCAAATCGAATAAGTGAAATCAAGTTAAATCATGCTTGCTAAGTAGCCAAGTCATGATAAATAAGAATATTTGATAGGATTTTCAGATAAGTCCAGTCAAAGGAAAGTTTGCAAGTTAAAGGATGTTCACGATGTTGATTGCATAGATGCATATCGAACAATATTTTCGTCATCAGAGGGTGCTCACACACGGATCCATACCCAAATGACATTGCAGGGTGTTGTCATCAAGAAAAATTCTTCGATGAACTTCTGATGGTAACAATCAAAATTACAAAATCTTTTCATTCACGGTGAGTTGTCGATGATAACTTAATCCTCATTTAATCCACAAGTACACACTTAAATACAATTGTCGATTAAATAAGTCATCTATTTTCGGAACGTGTGACGGTTACTTATGGTTACCTTATCAAGCTCACAATAATCATGACACATTAGAAATGGTCCATAAAGATAAATCATAACTCGGGAGGACTCTAACGAGTTACTCGTAGATAGACGATAATCAATAATAGCCATAATGACGGCGGCAATGACGCTTCGTAACAACGTAACACACATCAAAGGAAATACGTCCGTATACAAAATAATCACAAACCAAGTCAGGCACACTTGAGTCCACTTATTTATAATTAATTGTTTACATCCAAAGGCGTCCCAATCCATGTAAACAACAATTTATAGATTTATGGTTCGGGAACTTATAACTTTCTTGTTCAAATAAAAAGGCGTCCCAATTTATTTTAACAAGACGATTATAAATCATCCTACTCAGGTAATACCATCTCCAAACACGATATAATAATCAAATTACATACCACGACAAGTACAGGGTGTCAAACTTACTCCATGATTTCTGTATTCAATTGTCCCATCCCAGCTGAATAAAGAAACCATAAACAATCTAAGGTCCAATTGTTTAAAACTTTCTTATTCAAATGTCCCAATCCATTTCAATAAGAGAATCTTAATCGACACATAGTTGGGCGATTTAAAATCATTATATTTAAATGTCCCATTCTATTTAAATACAAAATATTAAATTTCCCAACTAATGACTACTATGAGCATATCTTTGTTGTACCCAAATTATATATAGTTGATTTGGGTATATATATATGTTAGGTCCAACATTGGCATCCTCCTTTTCGCCACAAAACGTAATCAAACACAATTCAATTAAACATTATATTACGTAGAAGATGTCTCCGTGAAGAAATGATTCTTCAAAAATGATAAAGAATATATAAATAAAATAATATGTTTATCAGTTATCTTCCAAAAGGAGATGTCCTAAAATGGCACATCACGATGCGATGACAACAATCGATCTTAAATTAGTCGATATGCGATAGATTATGAAACAATATACATGTACCCAAAATATCAAACGAGTTCCATACTCGTATTCGGATAATAAATTAATTATCAAGAAAGGTGATTGGCGGCGAGGCCAAACTCTCTATAAAACCGTATCATAAAATGTACGATAATCACGCAAGGACCGTTGCTTCATGCGCAATACCATTAAATACCACAGTATATTCATTCATATACATACAACCATTTCTACATACACATAGGATCACATTATCACAACCAAGTATTGGTTTCTAGGAGCCATGAGCGCGCGGATACTTTGTAAGGCAACCAAACAATTTTACGAAAGAGCAGTTATAGTCTAGGTTTAAGAAAATGACCTAGTTCGCTATAACTAGTGCTCTGATACCAATCTGTAACACCCCCAATTTCACAAGGCAGCGGAATATCAACATTGGGCATTACTTCATAGCACATCACACACAGTCATAGAAAACGACCTCACAAGAGACGTTTTATAAAATAAACCATTCGATAATTTTATTAAATCAAAGTTAACTAAAAAAGAGGTCCCACCAATTTATACAAACCTTAAGAAATAATAAAGTTTTGTCAAATGTATCGAATGGAAATTGTTTGTTTTGCCTTTACTTTATCCTGCGCGGCTCCATGCTCCAGCTGCTCTTAAACCTACACACCTGAGAATACATGCTAAAATGTCAACACAACGGTTGAGTGAATTCATAGGTTTTTAAATAAACAATAATGGGATTTTAAATAAACCATAAAGCTTTTGAACACAAGAATATCATCCACTGTCAATATTGTAACACATACAATACTCAAAGTCCGCGCTATTCTACTAAGCCATGACACCGAAGCCTTAAGTATAAATAATGCCCTAGTCAGTTATCTTGCCTAATACCCCCTTACTTCTCATATAACACACCTGGCTGAGCCTCCAACCCACAGGTGCGACCTGCCCAGGTGGGGGCCATCCCCGATGGATCCATCTGTCTATACAAGCGCCTACCCATCATAGGTAGTTAACCGGTTCATGGGTTTTAGGGACTTTCCAAATTTTGGCAATACAGCTCTTAGCAAATAGCGTTTCACAATCAATACAATCAATGCTTGTGTTCATCTTTCAAAAGCATTTAATCAGCCTCTTACATTCATTTACAAAAACTTGTATTCGTTCAAAGCATATAGTCAAACAACGAATGTTCATTCACAACCATGTATCCTTTCAAAAAGTATATATGTAAACAACATATATTTTTATACCAACAGCATGTATTCCCCCCTCGCAGGTTTATAAACACATACAAAGCAATAAAAGCGAGGCTATGAACTCACCTGATATAGCTATCAACGTTTATCGAGGAACAAACATCCAATATTCGATACACGACTTCACGAGATATCAATCGCTCATTGACCAAGAATGAGATGCCCAGCGGTCGACATATGACTGAACGAGACCTTAGCTCCACGTTGACATATGAGTGATTTGGAGTTGTGAGGCACGAGAATAAATACCGAGACAAACACGTATACTAACAAAGTTTATATGCTCGAGACTCGAACCAAAAGATGAACTCATACCAGCGGCTTACGAATGAAACAATTCTCAACATGGCTCTCAATAGTTATTTACTCATTATTTAGTTTTATTGCCCCACTTGTATGTTTCATCTAAATTTACATATCTATATCCTAAGTATATGATCTCATCTTTGGAAACTAGATTAAGAATTTAGAAATAAAGGAGAAGCCAAAGTGAGGAGAAGATGCATTCAAAACTGACAATCATCGGAGAACACGACACGTATTAACACGTGTGATGGTACATCAAATTAAGGTGCTCGCTGTCAAAATAGGTGATGCTAAGTTTTGTAAAATTACTATATTTAAAACATATATGTTACGTAGCGCACTCGTGAAAATGTAGATAGGCTAGTTTTGTTTAAGAAATGATAGAAGGTCCAATACAAAAACGTTATTTGTTGCTTAATGTTTACCTTTCAATTTCCTTCCATATCTCTCTGTTTGTTTTATATGGTATGGGTGCTATCCATAATCTAAGTCATCAACAAATTAGTATTTTCTTTTGTTAAATTTTAGATAAGCGGGTATTATCGAGGTCCAATATTTTAATAGTTACGCGATTTTAAAAGATACACGTAAAACACGAAAAATAAACGCTCATTATAAAATAAAAACATTGTCATTCGTAGAACATTTATATTTTGATAATTAAATGACTTAAAATATATTAATGTGTCGAATGAACGACGACACTTACAGGTTTAATGTAAATTACGAAGAATGCTCGTAAAATGTGAAATTAAAGCGACGACAATAAAAAATATTTCTATGTCATAACGAGAATATTCAAGTTTGATGACGACATATAGTTTGTCGATAAATAATAATTAACACATAGTCAATACGTTAAAGCCCTAACCTTACCGGTTAGCCGAGAAATCAATATTATTAGTCGAACGAACATGACAAATAAAGGCCGATTAATAAATATTGGTCCGACTACTAGGAATAAGATTAGATCTCAGTCTAAATGTTGATTTTAAAGTTAGGGTTATTACACTTTTGGACTTTTAAGTTATCAGTAGTCCAGTAAAATTCAAAGATAATTTGGGTAGTAGCATTGTGGATATATACGTATCTTTACACATATATAAATGGCCTATAAACATCAGTGTTTTACTTATATTGCGAACTCTAGAATATAGTTTTTTATTAGCTAGATTGTTTGTGGATTGACGACCATTTACAACATGATAATAAATGATAAAAAATATTGTTTAAGAGAACTAGCCGAGTATTCTCGTAATGCGACGACGGGTACCTGGTGACTATTTTTTGAACTTTTATATGATACTGGAAAAATGTTGTTAATCGACTCTTACAAAATTTATATCTAAGGTTGTTAAAAAGTTTGTATTAAATGGGTCTTATACTTGTAATATCTCTTATACTTGCAACAATCCATTTAATAGAAATTTTGTAACAACCTCCGAAGTCCGAAGTAAATCTTATAAAATCCAATTAACAACATTTTTCCGATATCATAAAAAAGTACACAATCATTTAATATCTGAAAAACATTTGTTCACAACAAAAAATAGTCATCGGGTGCCGGCCGCCGCATTGCGCGGGTACCCGGCTAGTATATATATATATATACATATGTATATATATATATATATATATATATATATATATATATATATATATATATATATATATATATATATATATATATATATATATATATATATATATATATATATATATATATATATATATATATATATATATATATATATATATATATATACATATATATATATATATATATATGTATATACATATATATATATATATATATATATATATATATATATATATATATATATATAATATATATATATATATATATATATGTATATATATGTATATATATATATATATATATATATATATATATATATATATATATATATATATATATATATATATATACATATGTATATATATATATATATACATATGTATATATATATATATATATATATATATATATATATATATATATATATATGTATATATATATATATATATATATATATATATATATATATATATATATATATATATATATATATATATATATATATATATATATATATATATATATATATATATATATATATATATATATATATATATATATATATATATATATATATATATATATATATATATATATATATATATATA
>JANFOE010002001.1:0-25000 GCA_025667525.1 Glebionis coronaria
CCACTAAAATCAAGGAAAAACAAGACCTAATCATGTGTTTAACATCGTAAAAGTCGGAATTACGCGTGGTTTTGTGTTTTTGTGTTAAATAGGTACAAATTATCAAAATAAGAGAAAACACGGGATTTCACGGTCAAATGTTGAAGAAAAGTCCAAGAAAGAGACAAAGACAATGTCAAAAGACCAAAAGTGTGCCCAAGTTCACGAAAACCGGCTAAACCGACACAAGTTTGAAGAAAAAGAGCGAGGAAGCCAAAAACAAGTCCGTTTCTAGTGGAATTAATTTTTATGAAGATAATTGGGCTTGGTGGCTCCCACATATGTTTATTGGGCCTTTAAGCCCATTTATGGAGGATACTTAAGTTCTTGGTTGACTAAGGCCCAAAACCAAATGGCCCAATTCCTATACACGGACCAAATGGCCCAATTCCCATTTCACTTTGCTAAAAACATACGAATGAATACTTTTGGGCCAAAGGCCCATTGTTCTTGCCAAATAAACAAAAGAAACGAAGTTTAACTTTGTTAACTCAAAACCCTGGTCAAAAAAACAACCCTCACACTCACACGTATACAACCTTCTACCCCCCTCACCACACGTTTTTAATAAACGTTTATTTACCCCACCTTACCTTTCGATAATAACAAGAAAAAAACATTCACTCACCCCACTTTCTTCTCTCCCACAATATACACAGCCCCCATTTTTACCCAACCTCCCCAAACCCTAATTCACCCTTAACACAAAAATTACCCAATGAAAATTAGGGGTTTCACCAAAATTGTGTGATTCACACGCGCACAAATTAAATCCCCAAGTTATTCGGGATGAACACGATGGGTGGTCCTCCTCTCTCTCCTGACGTGGCATTCCCTCCGCTTGTGATTGGCCAAAACAACTCACCAACACCAATCCTCCAATAAACACACTCCACATCATCAGTGAAGAAACACAAGTAACACAAAACCTATCCAGGTTGGCGATCCATGTGCCCTTTAGTGTATTTTCAGCCATTTGATCAAGCAAAGGGAAGAAAGAGAAGGAAAGAAGATAAGAAGAGCGGCTCAGATTAATTGCTTACTCTTTAAGCCATGAAGAGGGTTTCCAGGGGTTTGCCTATAAAAACCCCCATCAAATCTGTAAGGGAGGGGCACTTTTTATTATTTATTTTAATTTCTGCAAATTAGCTTTTTAGGTAAATTTTATTTTTTATTTTCCAGTAATTGTGATTTTCTTATTATTAATGAAAGTTATTTTTAATTAATCTCGTCTCATTTAATTTTCTGCCAAGTTTTATTACAATCTTTAATCTGCTTTTTATATTACTCTTTGTTTTTATTAATTGATAAAAAATAAATAAATAAAAGAAAGTGGTATTAATCTTCCCCACTGGGAAGATTTTATAAAAAATCTGGTTCGTTTGGTACTGTTATTGGTTCGAAGATGATGAAGATTTGGTGAAAGAAAGTGGTGTTCGGTTTCGGTTTTGTTCATAGGGGGTTCAGCGCCCACCTACTTCCAAAAGGCTATCGTCACAAGGTTCTGATTCTCTTTTTAATTTTTTGTTAAGTTTTAGTTTTGATTTATATAATCTGCTAGTGCGTTTTAATCTGTGTTAGATATATATAAGTTGTTTGGTTGAATCTGCTTTATTTTGTTTTTATCTGCTTGATTAGTTAAGTTTTTGTTTGGATTATTGTTTGTTTGGATCTTCTTGTTTTTATATTTTTTTAGTTGGTTTATTTTCGTTTTAAGCTGCTTTGCTTTGTTGATTTGGTAATTGAGTTAAGTTTGCATATTATAGCTTATTTCAGTATTGTTAGTCAGATTCGTTTAACTGTTTTTTTTGTGGTTTATTGATTGGATCGTTTATAGCAGATGTTGAGTATCTTGTTTGGATTTTTGCTTTGTTTTGAGTTTTATTTTTAGCATTATATAATCTGATAGTTTAGAGTACTGCTTATGTGATTTTGTTAGCTTTTTATAAGTGTTAAGTCTGTTAGCGAATTTGTTATTTTCAGTTTCCTGTTTGTGCTTATTTGGATTTATATTTGTTTTTAGCTTATTAGCTTATTACTGGTTCTATGATTATTTGGTTTACTACTAGTTGCTGATATATTACTGCTAACAACAGACCCACTTGGTCTGTTGGTTCAAAAATTCCAAAAATAATATTAGCAAAAATTTGTCTGGCCTGGGATTCGAACCCCTGATCTTTTGATTAGCAACCATACGTCTTAACCATCTTAGTTGAACCCTTATTTGTGTTTTATTTTATGTCATTTAATTAATATAGTTTAGTTTGTTAATGATTGGCAGTTTTATTAATATTGGTTAATACAAGATTTTAGTTTAAGTAATTTTAATTAAAAGTTTTTCATTAATTTTAATTCAAAGTTTTATTTATTTTTATTAAAAGTTTAAAAACAAACAAAATATTTTTTATCACTCTCATAAGTTAGTTTTTTTAATTTAGTCTTATTAAAAATTAGTTTTAAATAGATTTCATTTAAAGTTTTTATAAAGTTAAGTTTTTAATTAGTTTATATTTCTATTAAAGATAGATTTGTTTTAAATATAGTTTAAATTAGTTTTAGATATTTAAATAGTAATTTTTTAGTTAATTAAATTAGATTCAAATTTTAAATAGTTTAATTAGCTTTTAATTAAATAGATTTTAGTCTAAAAATACCTAAAAAATACGTTTCACCAAGAACAAATTAATCCACGTTAATTTGAGATCAATTCGAGTGAGTCGAGGAAACGAACATAATTCTTAATTGGACTAAAAATCCTACATTAAATTGGCGCCGCTTCCGCTTCGCTCGTTACGATTGAAGATTCCGTGAGACGTTTGGATTTTGGGATCCGTTCACTTTGAACGTTATTTTCTTGTTTAAAAAATCAAAAACACAAAAAAAATCAAAAGCTTAAAAATACAAAAAAATAAAAAATCAACAAAAGCAAATTCTTTCCTAAGATTTGCAACCAAAAAAATTAAAAAATCCAAAAGTAATACTTTTTCCTAAAAGTATTACACCAAAAATATTACGTATTAGTGTTATTTTTCTTAGTTCGATTTCTTTAAATTTTTATTGTGAATATATATTCTTCTAAAAACTACAAAAAGATTTTTCTTTTACTATATTATATTACGTAGCACAATTAATTTACCTACTTTTCAAATAAGACCTTAGTTGGGATTTCATCACCTAACTATTGTATTCGCATCCAAAACAAGAAAAAAGGGGCAAAATAGATAAATACTAGTAAGACGTTTGAACTCGATATATACAAACTATAAGGTGGGTTAAGGCGACGCGCTATAAAAGGCCGTCTAAGGAAAAAGGTTTTTAAGTGCTTTGTGCCACCTCGTTTCCCCGCTTGCTTGTGGGTATATTGAGAGGGACGACCGATTATTGGTTTGCCAACTCAATTAGTATTAAGTATATATTTTTGTAGCTTTTTCATATTGCACCTCGAGAGGGATAATCCATTTCCTCTCAAAGTCGACCGAGATCACCTACCTCATTCCAAGTTTTAATTGCATGCGCACTCGAGCGCGTACATACATACCGATTGGTGTACCAAGTTCTTCCAATTCTTCAAAAAGAAGACGAAGAACAAAAACAAAAAGACCGTCAATCAAGCCGATCCCGAGAATCGAGCTTTGAACAACACGATGGCAACGAATAATCGACCAATGATTGAGATTCTCCAATCTCACGTTGAAGGAAACGATGATGCGATTGTGGTGCCGGATATTGGAGCTAATAATTTTGAACTTAAAACGGGTTTTATTCAAATGGTTTCCGCTACACCATTTTTAGGCCGTACTAATGATGACCCACACGCTCATATCAAACGTTTCATACAATTGGCAAAAACCGTCAAATACAATGGGGTGCCACAAGAGGCTAGTCGTTTACAACTCTTTCCTTTTTCCCTCGAGGGACAAGCCCGGATTTGGCTTGATAAGGAACCACCCCAAAGTATTACAACATGGATTGATTTAGAGACCAAGTTCATTAACTACTTTTTCCCACCATCACGGACCACTTCTTTAAGGAATGAAATTATTACTTTTGAACAACAATATGGGGAAACGTTTAGTGAGTCTTGGGATCGATTAAAAGAACTTTTAAGAAAATGTCCACAACATGGTTTCACTAAAGTACATCAAATCAATACGTTTTACAATGGTTTAACTCTAAATGACCAAGACTCACTTAATAGTGCCGCGGGGGGCAATATTCTTGTGAAATCAATGAACGAGGCTTGGGCTATAATTGAAAACAAGGCTAAAGTGCAAACAAAGAGTGTTAGGGCCACTATGGAAAGTGCTAGTTCTAGTGAGAACGACAAAAGAATTGATAAGCTTACTTCGCTTGTTGAATCAATTTCTTTACAAACCCAAGCCCTCAATGGTCAAGTGAATGCCTTGAAAGAAACTAGTGAAACGTGTGAGACTTGTGGTGGACCACATTCATATTTTAATTGTGACAAGGTTTATAATCAAAAACAACAAGTTTGTGCTTATAACACCAATGCCAATGAGAGGGTTCAATTCAAACCAAATTTTGATGTTAACCATTTGTCTTATAAGAGTACTAATTATTTGGCTCCCCCGGGTTTTGTAGCTCCACAAAGACCACCCCCACCCGCCCAAAATTCCCAATACCAAAATAGGAACCAAGGTTCTCAAATGGGTAATTTTCAAGGGAATGCAAATCAAGAGAATTTTAATGGTCAAAACCAAGGTTTTCATAATAACAACGGTTTTCAATCTCAATATCAAAACCAAGGTTTTCTTAATCAAGGGGTTAACAATCAAGCGTATAATCAAATGAACAAGCATAATCCTCAAATGGACTTGGTTCTCCAAAAATTGACCGAACATGAGAAAATCATGAAAGCAATGCAAGAATCTACTAGACAAATGCAAGAATCGACCGATAAGAAATTTTTGACAATGATTCAAGCCTTAGACCCCAAGGAGCCTTAACTTCTAATACCGAGATTAACCCTCGTGCTAATGTGAGTTCTATGACTACTCAAAGTGGAGCCACTTTAGTAGGACCTTCCATCTCTTCGCCCATAAAGGAGAGACAAGGCCCGGAGGTCATAATGAGTAATCCTACTCCCCCTTCTGTGAATCCTCCCACTACCACTCCTAGTACTAGTGCTCCATTGCCCAAAGAGCCTATCCCTAAGGTTGTTCAAGAAGCGAGTCCTTCTCCTTCTCAACCTTCAAAGTCTAAACCCAATATCCCTTATCCCTCTAGGTTAGACAAGGCTAAAGTGCTCACCAAAGATGACGTTCATGTCTCCAACTTTTTGAAAATGATTTACAACGTCAATGTTAACATTAGCCTTATTGAAGCACTTGCTCAAATGCCTAAATTTGTGAAAATGTTCAAAGATTTGCTTAATAAGAAAGAAAAAATGGTTGAGCTCGTGAACACCCGTTTAAATGAGAATTGTTCTGCGATTCTTCTCAAAGAGCCTCCCGAAAAGCTAGGAGATCCCGGACGATTCGTGTTACCTTGCTCGTTTCCTCAAATTGATGATTGTATGGCTTTAGCGGATCTCGGTGCTAGCATCAATCTTATGCCACTTTCGGTATGGAAACAATTATCATTACCCGACCTTGTACCGACTCGCATGACTCTCGAGTTAGCTAATCGAACTCTCACATACCCCGTTGGTATTGCCGAAGACGTTTTTGTTCGAGTTGGTACATTCACTTTTCCCGTGGACTTTATCGTCGTCGACTATGAGATGGATCCTCGTATTCCATTAATACTTGGTAGACCATTCTTACGATCCGGAAGAGCCTTAGTTGACGTGGCCGAAGGGGAGTTAATTCTTAGGGTTAGGGATGAAAAAAAAGTTTTTAAAATGGGAAAAATCACAACAAAATCAAATGGAAAAGAGTCGGTCAATATGATTGATGTTCTTAATTATGATAATGACGAGATTTTTATTAATCCTTTTGGAATTGAAAAGTCTAATCAAAATGATTTTGTGATAACCTCATCCCTTACCTTAGAGCCTCAAATTTTTGAAACTCCTATTTATGACACTTATAGTGATGACACTTCTTCAAGTGATCACACTATCTTCGGTTTAGACGACCTATCTTTTGACCCACCCACTTTTGACCCACCTATTTTCGATCAACCAATCTTTGATACCTACGATGATGACACTTCTTTAAGTGATCTCATTAACTTTGATGACCTACCCCATGATCTTAATGCACCTCATATCTCTATGAGTGATTCTTCCATGGAGACTCCTTTTGACTTTTATACTCCAATTTTAGAAGTCATGACTTTCGAGGAGGATCCTCCACTCTTAGAGATCATTCCTACTTTAGAGGTTATTCCATTTGAGGAGGATTTAGATACCTTTCTAAATACCTATTTTCCTCATGAGGATGAGTTTTCCTAGGACTCCGACGATAATTATGTTTTCACATCAAGTTTGGAAGAGGATGACCTTCCCACTTTGGATTTTGATGATATTTTGAGCTTAAATGTCAATACCTCTTGCTATTTTCCCGTTAAAGAATCGGTGTTTGATCCCGGAATAGAGACTTTCGTGCTTTCATTGCCATATCACCATACTACCCTTTCATTTAAGAGATCGTTCCCTAAGGATACCCCACTCTTCTTTTACTTGTGTGATTTTACCACCTCGGGGTTTATTTCCTTTTGTGATGGAAATTATGTGTTTGACCCGGGTGGATTTTCATGGGGTATGCCTTATATGACTTTGTTTCACCCTTTATCATGGAGAGATTTTCCTCCCTTGGAAATCTCGGTTTTTCCATGATTTTCCCATTTGAATGATGACATTCTGGAAATCGAGTCGAGCTACAGACTCGTGATAAATAAATCAAGCATCGTTTAACTAGGTTAGATTTTTACCTTTTTCCACCCTTTTTACCCTTTTTCACCTTCACCCATTTTCACCAATAAGTGTAGGGGGAGCCAAGTAGGTTGTTTGTGTTGTGATTGTGCAGGGACATATGCTTTAATGATCCGCTTTTGGTACTTTTGACGCGACCCGTTATCCCGTTTTCCCGTGTACCCGGTTCCTTCGATAAGTTTTTGCTATTGTGATTCATACATGTATATAAATAAAAGGAATAAATGTAATCACTTTAGTTGTCCCTTCCTTAGCTCAATTTTAAACAACGTATTCAATTTCCTAAGTGTAGGGGAGTTTATTCTCCCACATGCCTAAACATTGAGGACAATGTTTATATTAAGTGTAGGGGGACTTCTATCGAATTTTAGTGGGCTTTTCCATGAATTTGACCTCATTTAACCAGAAAATTTAAAACTTTTTCAACGTTTTTCAAATTTTTGATCTATTTTGGCCTAGTAGTATTTCCATTTATTTTCTTTCATCGCATCTTATTTATATTTTCCATTTCAAAAATAAAGTCAAAAATAAATAAATGAATAAAATGGTTTTAACAAGTTTAGATATCTTTGATATATTAGGCACGTCGTGAATATTTTGACTCAACCCGAGTTTACTTATCCAAGTTTACTCTAGCTAGTATCCTTAACCATATGGACCTTAATTGGTTTATTAGGCTAAGCATCCACGAGTCTCATTCTTTGAGATTTTAAATTATGGAGAACAAGAGATGATAGAGTTGATAATAAGTTTAACGGTTAATTCTTGCTTATATAAGTTTTGTGGCTCTTTCTTCCTGCTTGTATATTTAATTGCTTAATAAATGAAGATTTTTACTTTGTTGATTTGATATCTTAACTCTTAGCCAAATCTTTATTCTCCTTGTAATTAAAGCATGAACACATTGAGGGTGCCAGCGTTGTGGACTTCCGACTAAGGTGGCTTATAACCACTAAGTAGGAGGTATTCAGACCACGGGACCGCGGAATTTGGCCTACAATACATATCATAAATAAGAAAGAATAAGATTAAAACATGACCTCAAGTAGCCTTAGGGTGTGGGGCATGTAGCACGAACCTTGTCATTAGAGCCTTAGGGTGTATGGCATGGTAAGTGTTGAAAAAAAATTGATCAAAAATCAATTCCCTCGTTTATCGTTCAAGGAGCCTTAGGGTGTGGACAATAGATGAGGAGCATTTTACATCTTAAAGAGCCTAAGCGTATATGATGTGAACTTGCTAAACTCCACATAAAGTCTACATAACTTTGGAGGAATAATTAATAAGTAGTACTATTGGCCAAATTTTAGGTCCGGGAATTTATTCCCCAAATCGTGTTAAATCATCCTTGATGTGGGCTTACATTAGTGACAACGTTTGTTAGGACGAGGTTAGGTTTTGAGTGTCGGGTTTGCACCGTTTGGCCTTCATTTTTAGACTAATAATTATCAAATAAGTCAAATGAGCCTACGAGTGAATGACAATCAATAAAATCTAGAGATACAATGTAGGAATTGGAGAAAGAGTATTACACAATTGTCTTATATAAGTGGTTTTAACTTAAGGACTTATGGTAAACAATGATCTCGTTTTTAAGCTTGGTATGAGGAACGTGAAACTTGAGGGTGATTAATATTCATGACACCAAAGCCCTAATTCATGTCTTAGATTTCTTTATGAGTTTCTTCCATCAAATAATTTCAAAGTTAATAAATTGTTATAACTTTTGTTCTTTTAAAGTTTTTATCTTTCCGTCATAGTAATAATAGTATATCTTAATAAAGGCCGAGATGGATTAATTATGCGAAAAATGAAACTTTATGCTTTAAAATAATGCATTGCATGGGGTCATTGCAATGGTCAAGTGTAGGGGATTTAATAAGTTGTAAACACTTATCCTTTTTTCACTAAAATCAAGGAAAAACAAGACCTAATCATGTGTTTAACATCGTAAAAGTCGGAATTACGCGTGGTTTTGTGTTTTTGTGTTAAATAGGTACAAATGATCAAAAGAAGAGAAAACATGGGATTTCACGGTCAAATGTTAAAGAAAAGTCCAAGAAAGAGACAAAGACAATGTCAAAAGACCAAAAGTATGCCCAAGTTCACGAAAACCGGCTAAACCGACACAAGTTTGAAGCAAAAGAGCGAGGAAGCCAAAAACAAGTCTGTTTCTAGTGGATTTAATTTTTATGAAGATAATTGGGCTTGGTGGGTCCCACGTATGTTTATTGGGCCTTTAAGCCCATTTATGGAGGATACTTATGTTCTTAGTTGACTAAGGCCCAAAACCAAATGGCCCAATTCCTATACACGGACCAAATGGCCCAATTCCCATTTCACTTTGCTAAAAACATACGAATGAATACTTTTTGGCCAAAGGCCCATTGTTCTTGCCAAATAAACAAAAGAAACAAAGTTTAACTTTGTTAACTCAAAACCCTGGTCAAACAGACAACCCTCACACTCACACGTATACAACCTTCTACCCCCCTCACCACACATTTTTAATAAACGTTTATTTACCCCACCTTACTTTTCGATAATAACAAGAAAAAAACATTCACTCACCCACTTTCTTCTCTCCCACAATATACACAGCCCCCATTTTTACCTAACCTCCCCAAACCCTAATTCACCCTTAACACAAAAATTACCCAATGAAAATTAGGGGTTTCACCAAAAACGTGTGATTCACACGCGCACAAGTTAAATCCCCAAGTTATTCGGGATGAACACGATGGGTGGTCCTCCTCTCTCTCCTGACGTGGCATTCCCTCCGCTTGTGATTGGCCAAAACAACTCACCAACACCAATCCTCCAATAAACACACTCCACATCATCAGTGAAGAAACACAAGTAACACAAAACCTATCCAGGCTGGCGATCCATGTGCCCTTTAGTGTATTTTCAGCCGTTTGATCAAGCAAAGGGAAGAAAGAGAAGGAAAGAAGATAAAAAGAGCGACTCAGATTAATTGCTTACTCTTTAAGCCATGAAGAGGGTTTCCAGGGGTTTGCCTATAAAAACCCCCATCAAATCTGTAATGAGGGGCACTTTTTATTATTTATTTTAATTTCTGCAAATTAGTTTTTTAGGTAAATTGTATTTTTTATTTTCTAGTAATTGTAATTTTCTTATTATTAATGAAAAGTTATTTTTAATTATTCTCGTCTCATTTAATTTTCTGTCAAGTTTTATTACAATCTTTAATCTGTTTTTTATATTATTGTTTGTTTTTATTAATTGATAAAAATAAAGTGGTATTAATCTTCCCAACTAGGAAGATTTTATAAAAAATCTGGTTCGTTTGGTACTGTTATTGGTTCGAAGATGATGAAGATTTGGTGAAACAAAGTGGTGTTCGTTTCGGTTTTGTTCATAGGGAGTTCAGTGCCCACCTACATCCCAAAGGCTATCGTCACAAGGTTCTGATTCTCTTTTTAATTTTTTTGTTAAGTTTTAGTTTTGATTTATATAATCTGCTAGTGCGTTTTAATCTGTGTTAGATATATTTAAGTTGTTTGGTTGAATCTGCTTTATTTTGTTTTTATCTGCTTGATTAGATAAGTTTTTGTTTGGATTATTGTTTGTTTGGATCTACTTGTTTTTATATTTTTTTAGTTGGTTTATTTTTTTTTAAGCTGCTTTGCTTTGTTGATCTGGTAATTGAGTTAAGTTTACATTGTAAAACCCGAATTTTGAGAAACTGATTGTATTTAATTTTATATAATTTGAAGTATATTTTTTAATTAATAGAGAATTTAATCTCACTTATGATGATTCCAAAACCGAAAGTTTACCCATAATTAACTTAATTATTCTTTTTTTCCTTACTCGTCAGGAAATAAATCATCAATACCATGGTAGCTTAAATATTGACTTTGAAAATTTAAGGATGGTCATTTAAAATAAAATAAACATATGATAGACACAAGCGTGTGAGGATAATGAACAATTTAAAAACGGCAAAGTTGAACTAGTATCCAATATTTTTGGCGTGGTTATTGTGTTACGAGTGATATACACATATAACGTCATATACACACATGTTCTTTAGATTAATCACATCAAAAACCTTAAACTTCTCCGAGTAAACTCATGGCCTATGATTCAAATAAAACATGACAAATCTACACATATAGTTATCCTTAATCATGTTTTGGGTTTCTGTTTGTGCCTAGTTTCAATCGGCCTCAGAAACATATGAAAGTTTGAGTGAGTATTAGTTTTCTTTCGATTGTTGGAATGATGTCTCTCAATCGCGTTCTAGCAAACCTCATCATGTCGATCAAATGAGTGAGCAACACAACCCACTCTAGAATCGTATATGGCTTAGAGTGGGGATCCAGTTAAGTTCTTGTTCAGAGTAAAAGTCTCAAAGGTTCATGTTTAGTATCGTGTTTCGGGTTCGGGTTAAGAGCATGCCCGTCAAATCTTCTTGTTCGTGTTCGCTGCAATTCGAGTGCCTGTTCGAGTTTATGTCGCTATCAGATGGTGCATTGCATCATACTATTTGGTGTTAGGTTCTGTGTCTGTAATTTGGTTACTTTATCTCGAACCGTCTCGTTTGGCTTGGAGGTATGCTCTTTAGATCATTTTCAAGTTCTGTTCATCGATAAATTAGGTCTTGATGTAAAGTTTTACATGTAGGAAATGACCCGCTGACATGATTAACTAAAGGAGAACATGATGAACATAATATGATCATGAGGAATTATAGCATTTTTCGAACTCTAATTTGTTCATATGACGTAAGATCGAGTCTTTTCTTAAAAATGATAGACCATCAACAAGTGTTTGTACGAAACCTTTAGATCTAACAAAATCGAGTGTGATTGTAGATTATGTCTTTTGCTTGTCATGTTTCAACTATTATCACAACAGGAATAACAAAATGGAGATTTCTCATGCATGACCCATGAATACAGTAACAAAACAAGTAAACTAGATGTTTTAGTTAAGCCTAGTAGTCATCATACTATAAAACTTATCCTAACTTGAAAGGCAACTCAATTGGTTTTGGCGTACTGTTATAGATGGCACACATTTGCTCAGTTTCATGCAAAACATTATATATAATGATGCTAAACTAGATTTTTGTAAAAGAAGGTTTATTATATAACTAACTAAATAAGTTATACCAATATATGAGGTTATTATTGAAAAATGATAAAACCATCTTAACACTTCACAACCATACGATCATTAACTCTAAATGATAATACTATAATAGTTGGATACATTGTTTTTAACATAATGAAGAAACAAAGATGATGTAACGTTAGGGTATTATATTTAATTATTAGCTCGCACTTTTTGTAGAATAATCGAAGAAGGAATGACTTATGTTTTGGGTACGAGTTGATTTGTGTCTAAGGTACGGATATTCCTATCTCTCTACTATTATTTATCTCATTCGTTTACTCGATTGATCGTACGGATTTTCCGTCCTTTCAGTAAGGACTTCCTTTTATGCATGATTAGGATTCCCCGTCTTCAGCCAAATGTTTTCTCCAGTATATGTTTAAGCTCATCAGTAATCATGTTAATAACTAAATAAATTGCCTGAGCATTATATACAAGCATGACCAGTTTATGTACTAGTTACGGAGGTACCGTAACCACGACACTAGAGGCACCGGTGTCGTGACTCACATGCAGGAGAGTGATATCCTGCATCGTCCCACTCATGTTCAGTTTGGCCATTTTTATATGTATGTTTAGTGGGGCGTATGGATGCATCATAGGCTTATCAATTTACAAGTTATTAGAGTGAATGTGGTGTGTGCTCTACATCCTTCACATTGGAGCTGATCCCTCCACCCAACACAGTATTTAGAGGTCACCCCTCTACAGTTATTTAGAGGTCACCCCTTTACAGCATGACGAGGTCACCCCTCCAGTTATTCATGCACCGTTGTTACAGCACATGACCTATATAAGCTCTGGCAATTAAAATACAGTAAATGCATGTTTTCAGATTCAACAGATAACAATTCAGCTTTATCATTTATAAATCAGCCTTTACAGATTATACACAGATTTCCGCTGTAACTTTACTTATCAGTCTTACAGCTTCAGTATTTCATTATCTGTTTCATTTCAGTAATTCCTTATCATGCTTTATATCCGTTCACTGAGCATTATGCTCAGCCGTAGTTCCCTTTCATGATCTAACGGCAGGTACACCAGGACGCCCTTAGGATTCTGAGAGCATGTGCATTTGGATGGAAGCTATCCAGACTTCTTACTTTATTTACTTACATTATTCTGCTTTTTGGACATTGTTTAGTCCTTTCCTTTAGTATTTTATTTTTCATGTTTTGAGCTTGGATGGATTACCGATGTTTGATTCCGGTATTTTCGTTATGGTCATTTAATGTTGTAGGACATTTACCTTATGCTTTGATGACACGCCATAAATACACGTAACGGTCCACTTATCCAAGTGGGGTGTTACAATTATGGTATCAGAGCGCAAGGTTCGACCTGTAGGCTCTAAAACTTGACCTGTGACTAGTGGGTAGTCACCGGGAACTTCCCAGATTTTGGCGTCGTTATTTTTATGTTTTTCATGCATTTATCAGCCAGTTTTTTTTCAGTTATCAGTCGGTTTTCTTAAAGTTTTTACTAAGTAAAAGGTTGGTACGGTACTGGCCATATTTAGTCGCATGTACTTTTCTACGAATTTTCGTTTTGGTGAACCAACCCATAGGCGTTCATCCTTGCCCGTTCAGATTTTTGTATTGGTGAACTGACCCATAGGCGTTCATCCTTACTCATGACAGATTCATGTTCCAGTCGAATGTTATTAGGTGAACTGACCCATATGCATTCACCACTTCTCAGGTTAATTTTTCATGCTTTCAGTCGAATATTGTTTTGTGAACTGGACCATATATGTTCACTTTTGCTCATATCAAGACATTTTATAAAGTTTTGACAAGTATGGATTGGACTACAACCAACCACATTTAGTCCTAGATTGTACATTTCTATACATGACAGTTCTTAGAAAATTTTGACAGGTATGGATCAAAACAGAATCGCCCATACTTAGTCACATGCTTCCTAGTTTGAATACTGTGGATTAAACCATAACTATCCACATCAGTTGATGTTAAACCTCAGTTGATTATTCTTCTATGTTATTTGTATCAGTCAAGTTTATACTTTCACGTGGATGTCGTTTTCATGCTGATTAAGTTCATGTCTCTTTATGAGGATTACGTTTTCAGCAAGGTGATGATGTTTTCATGCTAAGATACAGAAGAATTACAGTAAAATCCTATTTCAAGATAAATCATGTTCTGGTCTTTATCAATCATGTCCTTGTACTGAACGTTGATGAAATTCCGTTTAATCATACTTTTCAACCTCTATACAACCAGCATTAAGTCTACGCAAGAATTACCAGGCTATCATGTTACTCATTTCAGCTCAGTTACTACCGTTTAAATCAATTTATTTCTTTGATCATGTCAGACAATTGACACCAGTATCGATCATCCCATAAAATTCCCACCAGTGCCATGTACAATATTCCATACGTACCCCATGTACAGTGTCTCAGATATGCTTCATGTGTAGTATTCATTTTGTACTTCATGTACAGTAGTCCAGGTGTACTCCATGTACCCTACTCCATGGATATTGCTAATCGATTCTCAATCATCTTAGGCGTTTCCACTTGTCAATATTCTACCAGGTGCTGATGCTGCTCGAGAGTTGAAGATTTTACCAGATGCTGATGCTGCTAACACTTTGAAGACCTCACAGTTGCTGATGCTGCTGATACTTTGGAGATTTCTCAAGATGCTGATGCTGATGCAGTTTATACTATAAAGACTCCGCAGAGCAAGGACGAAAACTATAAATTTGAAATTTCTGACAAGAATAAATTTCAATTACTTCCTTAGTTAGCTGCCACACGTTACTCAGCTAATCTTTCAGGCGGAATAGTAAGAACTGGTAACCATCTAGCCACTCAACAAAAATAGTTACTTGAATCATGGTCATGATATTGACTGTCATTAAATTGACAAACAAGGCAGTGGTGACAACCATCGTGCTAATAATTAACTAGTCAGTAACCACCAGAACTCCGGAATGGACATGACCAGAAATACAGAGGTCAGCAGTCTAACCGGTTCGCCAACCCTAGCAGTTACCAAAATTTCCAGCCTTGTTCAGTTTCACCTACTAAAACACAGGTTAACACATCAGTCAAGACACAGACCTCAGGTACCCTTTCTGAAGACATTTTTCAGGACACCAGTCATGTCGTCTCTAGGTACGAGTCAAGACTCATAACTTCAGTATATCTTCTAAACTAGACCCTCAAAAATTCAGGGTACCCTCCAAGGGAGTATACCCGTTTTGTCATGACACGCGTAAATCAGACCATTAAAAATTCAGTTACCACCGCTGGAGTATTATTCAGGTTAGACAAGCAGTATTTATTCTGTAAAGTTACAGATGAACACATTCAGTGAAAGTCACAATGTTTACCTCACGTATTCCTATGTCATCTTTATCTTAAATCATTATTACTTACCTCTCAGCCATAAAAGACTCCACAGTATCACCATATTTATTAAAGTTTTATTTTCAGTTAACGACGAGATCCGTCTTACTAACTCCAGATCATATTCATTTTACCTCTGCCAGAAAAATCAGTACAAATGGTTTCAGTTTTACAAGTACGTGAATTATTATCTTATAGGTGCGAGGACTTCTAGTCACCATTCATGATGCAAATTCTAAAATTTCTTAAATTCATGATCAGCAGTTTATCCTAAAGTTTCTTGATGTAATTCCGGAAGGTTTTCCAGAAATTCCTTCCTGACCACGAGACAAAATTGAAAATCGAGCTTGTCTAAAAAATAGAACCTATTTTCAAAACTCTTTATTGCAAGGTTTCAGCCGAGTTTAAAGAGTTGCAGCAATTGCTGCAACAGTTACCAGAACGAGGCCTTATTCGCCTAACGCACCACCAGAAAGTGCACCGTTTCTGTCTATTAGAAAGAAGGTCGGTAACATGAGATCATATATCGACCACCGACAAATTTACCAGATCACCATTCTTAATCGATATTCATTTCACATATAGAAGGTTTACCTGACCTGCTACGATATCTTAAATATTTTCCAGAGCAATTCACGATCATGACACCAGCAGTGGTGAGAGAAGAACATGATATTTCCAGATTGCTGTTGAACACGTTACAGTCTCTCTAAAATTTTGACTTATACGTCTGGGCTCCCTAATGCCCAACTATAGTATGGAAATTATGAATAAATTTTTTTCGACATCGAAGACAAAATCGTCAGTATGTTCTTTGATAACATCCTGATCTCCTAAATCCTGCAGAAGAACATGGGAATCATCTTTTCACGATCCTGTATATTTTCTGATAGGAGGAAATTATATACGTAGCTTTCCAGATGTGAGTTCCATATGAACAAGGTGGCATTTTTGAGCCACCCTATTTCAGTAGAAGAAATTTCAGACAATCCTGCGAATGTGAAGGCCATCACCTGATGGTCCCTACTGACGCCTATGAACGAAGTACATGATTTCTAGAACTCAGTTAAATGCTACCGTAGAAATTGCATGCAGTTCTCATTGAAAACTTTTCCATGACTACTCAACCAGATTTCCACCAAAATATTCCGTAATCCCAAGCAGAATTTTGATAGAAGCAGTATCACACATTGATGCAACTATGTTCATATCTAGATGCCTGACATGCCACAGCTTCTAGATAGAACCCTGTCATGCTAGTGAGTTACTACAATCCTTAGAAATTCCTAAACATGAATGAGAAGGAATTTCATAAAATGGTTACCAATTATCACAGACTCAGAAATAGTATAATACTATCTAACGTATCGTCAAACATGTAATCAGCCTGCGGGTTTCTTTCATCTGAAAGGGTCACGCAGTAGCAGAACTGCAGAAAATTTGGTAGTAAATTGTACGAATTCAAGGTATTCCATCGACCATCATATCAGACAGAATTCATGTTCACGATCAAGTGTATGTTTAAGTTCATTATACGTTCACGTTTATTTCATGTTCACGTTTACGTCTCATTCATAGTAGGAGGCTGTTTCAGCTCATGTGTATGATCTCTTATGATTTAAAGCCACGATTCGCTTTCATGACATTGTTCACGTTCAGGTTCGTGTTCCATCTTCGTGGATACGTTCCAAGACTTGTACCGGATTTGACTTCAGAAAACTTGAGAAAACCAGACTCAAGTTTAGCATGGTTTCTCCATGACCAGACAGGCGTTTCACGTCTCAGGCCGTATCGTCGACATTCTTTCCACAGTCATCATACATTCGTGATATGTCCTTGTATCAAGTTCACAGTATGTTTCGCGTATCACATCCACGATATATTTCATGCACATCGTTCCTTATATGATCGTGAACCACGTTCACAATTGCTCACATAGCATGTTTAAAATTGTTCACGTAGTTCGTCCTATTATGTCTTCAATAGCTTTGCTCAGAGATATAAATGTCATCATTTCATGTTATTTGTATGTATCATTTCATGTATTCTACATGTTATAGCTTATTCATTCGATCAGATTCAGAAATCCATCTCATGTACGAAACCATAAACTTTTCAGCATCGTTAAGACAGGGTCATTTAAGACCAAGATTGTTTATTGTATCAAGATCTTTTGGAGTAACCGTTTCGAGCGGGAAGCCACATGGAACGGAGGAGCCCATCCGGACTTCTCATTTTATTTCCTTCCCTAATTCAGTGATGTTCTTTCAGTCATGTTACGTTCCGTGTACTCTTCAGTCATGTCACGTTATATCCCTTCAGCTTACATATCTTTCCAGCTTGGGTGTTCTTTTAGCTTTCATGACTCCATCAACTTATGTTACCCTTAATTCGAGGACGAATTATTTTTTTTAGAGGGAAAGAGTTGTAAAACCCGAATTTTGAGAAACTGATTGTATTTAATTTTATATAATTTGAAGTATATTTTTTAATTAATAGAGAATTTAATCTCACTTATGATGATTCCAAAACCGAAAGTTTACCCATAATTAACTTAATTATTCTTTTTTTTCCTTACTCGTCAGGAAATAAATCATCAATACCATGGTAGCTTAAATATTGACTTTGAAAATTTAAGGATGGTCATTTAAAATAAAATAAACATATGATAGACACAAGCGTGTGAGGATAATGAACGATTTAAAAACGGCAAAGTTGAACTAGTATCCAATATTTTCGGCGTGATTATTGTGTTACGAGTGATATACACATATAACGTCATATACACACATGTTCTTCAGATTAATCACATCAAAAACCTTAAACTTCTCCGAGTAAACTCATGGCCTATGATTCAAATAAAACATGACAAATCTACACATATAGTTATCCTTAATCATGTTTTGGGTTTCTGTTTGTGCCTAGTTTCAATCGGCCTCAGAAACATATTAAAGTTTGAGTGAGTATTAGTTTTCTTTCGATTGTTGGAATGATGTCTCTCAATCGCGTTCTAGCAAACCTCATCATGTCGATCAAATGAGTGAGCAACACAACCCACTCTAGAATCGTATATGGCTCAGAGTGGGGATCCAGTTAAGTTCTTGTTCAGAGTAAAAGTCTCAAAGGTTCATGTTTAGTATCGTGTTTCGGGTTCGGGTTAAGAGCATGCCCGTCAAATCTTCTTGTTCGTGTTCGCTGCGATTCGAGTGCCTGTTCGAGTTTATGTCGCTATCAGATGGTGCATTGCATCATACTATTTGGTGTTAGGTTCTATGTCCGTACTTTGGTTACTTTATCTCGAACCGTCTCGTTTGGCTTGGAGGTATGCTCTTTAGATCATTTTCAAGTTCTGTTCATCGATAAATTAGGTCTTGATGTAAAGTTTTACAAGTAGGAAATGACCCGCTGACATGATTAACTAAAGGAGAACATGATGAACATAATATGATCATGAGGAATTATAGCATTTTTCGAACTCTAAATTGTTCATATGACGTAAGATCGAGTCTTTTCTTAAAAATGATAGACCATCAGCAAGTGTTTGTACGAAATCTTTAGATCTAACAAAATCAAGTGTGATTGTAGATTATGTCTTTTGCTTGTCATGTTCCAACTATTATCACAACAGGAATAACAAAATGGAGCTTTCTCATGCATGACCCATGAATACAGTAACAACACAAGTAAACTAGATGTTTTAGTTAAGCCTAGTAGTCATCATACTATAAGACTTATCCTAAATTGAAAGGCAACTCAATTGGTTTTGGCGTACTGTTATAGATGGCACGCATTTGCTCATTTTCATGCAAAACATTATATATAGTGATGCTAAACTAGATTTTTGTAAAAGAAGGTTTAGTATATAACTAACTAAATAAGTTATACCAATATATGAGGTTATTATTGAAAAATGATAAAACCATCTTAACACTTCACAACCATACGATCATTAACTCTAAATGATAATACTATAATAGTTGGATACATTGTTTTTAACATAATGAAGAAACAAAGATGATGTAACGTTAGGGTATTATATTTAATTATTAGCTCGCACTTTTTATAGAATAATCGAAGAAGGAATGACTTATGTTTTGGGTAATAGTTGATTTGTGTCTAAGGTACGGATATTCCTATCTCTCTACTATTATTTGTCTCATTCGTTTACTCGATTGATCGTACGGATTTTCCGTCCTTTCAGTAAGGACTTCCTTTTATGCATGATTAGGATTCCCCGTCTTCAGCCAAATGTTTTCTCCAGTATATGTTTAAGCTCATCAGTAATCATGTTAATAACTAAATAAATTGCCTGAGCGTTATATACAAGCATGACCAGTTTATGTACTAGTTACGGAGGTACCGTAACCACGACACTAGAGGCACCGGTGTCGTGACTCACATGCAGGAGAGTGATATCCTGCATCGTCCCACTCATGTTCAGTTTGGCCATTTTTATATGTATGTTTAGTGGGGCGTATGGAAGCATCATAGGCTTATCAATTTACAAGTTATTAGAGTGAATGTGGTGTGTGCTCTACATCCTTCACATTGGAGCTGATCCCTCCACCCAACACAGTATTTAGAGGTCACCCCTCTACAGTATTTTAGAGGTCACCCCTCTACAGCATGACGAGGTCACCCCTCCAGTTATTCATGCACCGTTGTTACAGCACATGACCTATATAAGCTCTGGCAATTAAAATACAGTAAATGCATGTTTTCAGATTCAACAGATAACAATTCAGCTTTATCATTTATAAATCAGCCTTTACAGATTAAAAACAAAAAAAAATATTTTTTATCACTTTCATAAGTTAATTTTTTTATTTAGTCTTATTAAAAATTAGTTTTAATTAGATTTCATTTAAAGTTTTTATAAAGTTAAGTTTTTAATTAGTTTATATTTTTATTAAAAATAGATTTGTTTTAAATATAGTTTAAATTAGTTTTAAACATTTAAATAGCAAGTTTTTAGTTAATTAAATTAGATTCAAATTTTAAATAGTTTACTTAGTTTTTAATTAAATAGATTTTTGTCAAAAAATACCTAAAAAATACGTTTCACCAAGAACAAATTAATCCACGTTAATTTGAGATCAATTCGAGTGAGTCGAGTAAACGATCATAATTGTTAATTGGACTAAAAATCCTAAATTAATTTCCACCTTTTCAATATCAATTTATTCGGAGTGAATAAACCAATAGATAACGTGTTGAATTTCGTGATATTAAAACAAATATCTTTTGAGAGATACTTGAGTTGGCTGGGAGGGGTTATGCATCGCATCACTGGGTCCATGATACTTTCGTCTTCAAGATTAGTTGACCCGGTTTCTGCCTAAGTTGTAAAGAGAGCTTCTTTCTTTACACCCTTTATCTTTACATTTCTTTTCATTCTTCAACCCCTTCAATGCTTACCAATACATCATCACTAGCACCTTTGTTGTGATTGTTCCAATGCTAGCATCAGTACTTGGTCGGCATTCAGCTACGTTCACAATCCATTCCCCATCTTTCCTAAGGACTTCTATTTTCTAACTATGGAATTGTCCTTGGGAAGATTCCTCCGGTTCTGGAAGAATCATTGGACTAGTACCTAATCCTACCACCCTTTTGTCACCACAACCATCGTAAGTTAAGTGTGTTTTGGCTAAGTATTCGTCTTCATGAAAATTCCTTAAAAATCACTAAGGTACTTGTGATATAAATATCAAGAGTTTTTGTACCTTGAGTTTTTTTTGACACCATAATAAGAGTGAAAACACTTATCCTTTTACCACTTAAAACAATTAAAAACGAGACCAAAACGTGTATTTAATGTCGTAAAAGTCGGAATTATGAGTGGTTTGTGTTTTTATTGTGTTTTAGGACAAAAAGATGAAAAAGGAAGAAAACACGGGCTTTTAGCGAAGAAAAAGATAAAAAGACGAAGTCAAAAGATCAAGAGTGCAAAAAGAACGGAATTCAAAGTCCTATTATGAAGATTTATCGAAGAAAAAAGATTAAAAGACGGAAGTTTAACGAAGTCGAAGAACCAAGTCTAATAAAAGAATAAAATTAGAAGACGAGTTCATTTTATCCATCGACAAATCCCGAGACAAAGTCGAGAAAGAATTATTAAAAAGACGATAAGACAAAGTGAAAGATGGAAGCAACAACACCTTACACTCCTCCACTGTATATAGTTCATTTTCTATCATTTGTAACAAGTATTTCATTACAAGATAGATTAGTTTAGGAGTAGGAGTAGGATAATTACTTTCATTTTGAATTTGAGTTCATCGATCTTTTTCTCGGTCACGTTTATCTTCTTTGTGATCTGCTTGATGACTTTTATGGAATGATTCTTTGAGCGCTGCAAGATCTTGTGCTTGTGTTTGCAACTGTTGTTGAAGGGATTGGATGAGATTGTCAGTGACGGATAAATGGGAGGTGGTTGGTACGGGTTGTAGGGGGTGGACGGTACAGGTTGTACAATTGCTGGTGGAGGTGTACGAACAATCGTTTGGGAGGTGGTTGATACTGGTTGTACGATTTTCGGTTGAATTATAGGAACGGTTGTCACAACTATGCTAATTACTAGGGGTGGAGGAGGTGTTTGTTGTATGACGGTAGTCAATATCAAATGAGCATCCTCTTGCACAATGAATGAAGTGGTTATGGGTATTGGTTTGCTGACATTGACATCCTTGTAGAAATAGTCATGGTCGGTATCCATGTCATCTTCCCCACACCCTCTTGATTCGGCTCAATATGTTCAAAGTTGAAATAAGTTTCAAGCTCTTCATCATCTTGATTTAGTTGGCCTTCAGGTTCTTTTTCTTTTCTGATCTCCTCTACTTCGTCTTCATCCGTACTATCGGGGTTTCAAAATTCTTCGCGAGCCAATTCCTTAGCAGTTTTGGACTTAGATTCACCAGTTTTAGCAAGTGAATCCATCTTACTCTTTTGAAGAACGATTTTGAGCTGTTTGGCTTCAGAAATAGTTTCTGGTATTGATTCTTCTTCATCCTCATCAACAAGCTGTTCTTTGCCTTTGCCCATATCCTTTGACTTTGAAAAAGATGTCTTTTTATGTTTAGCAATAGTTTTCTTCCTCTTACCTTTTCCTTGCTGGTCTGAAGAGTCTTCTTTTGACCAGTTTTCCTTGACTTCAATATCTCTAAGCATGTCCTTATATTCTTTACTTTCCTTGATTCCCTCATTAATCATAGTGTCAGGAACTAGAGCTGGATGCAATGAATACTTAGTGGTTGGACTGTTAGTGTTCATGTGTTCCATAAGTTAGTCCTTTGCTAGTATATGATAAAAGAATTTTCCACGATCATCAATGGTGCCTAAAGTCTTCATGAAGTAATTAATGATCAAATTTGTGAAGCATGGAAATGGAAGATGCTCAAATTTCTTTTTAGTATTGATAAACTGAAAGCAAAACTCTTCCAAAGCAATTAAGCATAGTCCAGTCTTGCCCCTGTATATATAGTCCCCAAAATATGGAAGCTTGAGGAGGTCTTTTAGTATCTTCTCCACTGAATTTTGAAGTAAAGCACCAGATAATGATAGTAAAAATAACTTTCCAAGGTTGCCCAACTTGTGATGTCTGAAACTGAGATAAGTTGTAGAGTTCTCCCTCATAATTCAGAGATCGGATCGTCTTGATAATTTCTGGTTTCTTGGGGTTTGCTACATATTCTTCTCCTTGAACAGGGCGAGGGAATTTAAAGATCTTCCTGAAATGGCCCAACTAATGCGTCATTGGCTTTCTGTTGATCTTAAATTCAATCTTGGCTTTAGATGTTTGTTTGCTCTTTGAGATTGTTGTTGTTGCCCAGAATTCCTGCATATAAACCTTTAGGACGGATGTTGTAGCCCTTAAAGCAGTCTTGATCGGAGATATATCCAAGATGTACATTGCGATTTTGAATGCTGGGAAGCTAGAATCAAAATCATCCTTGAGTCGTATGTTGTTCTCAACAAGAGGCAATCTTTCATTTTGTGGAACGAGTGCTAGATCAAGTGCGCGTTGATGCTCTTAAGTGATATATACTTTCCTACTTTAGAGAAGACACATGCAAATGATACACACACACACATATATATATATATATATATATATATATATATATATATATATATATATATGAGTGCTAGATCAAGTGCGCGTTGATGCTCTTAAGTGATATATACTTTCCTACTTTAGAGAAGACACATGCAAATGATACACACACATATATATATATATATATATATATATAATATATATATATATATATATATATATATATATATATATATATATATATATATATATATATATATATATATATATATATATATATATATATATATATATATATATAGGGGTGCGATTTAGAGGAAACACCATCTCAAAAAAAAACATAGAAAACAAGTTAAAGAGTAAGTTTTACAAAATATCAAAATGCAGGGTAGAAAATGTAAATTTACAAAAAATGGAAGGGATATACTTACCTCCCATCATTATCACTCATTTTGACCATTCTACAAAACCATACAGACACACTTACCCTCAAAACCATCGCCAAAACCATAAATCCATCACCACCAGTGTTTCTATCTTATTCGACCTCCATCTTAGATCACCGGGGACCATCGCCGTCTCCGATCTCCGATCGCCTTCACCGTCTCCGATCTCCGCCACCATCGTAGATTACCATAATACATGAATTGGTCGACGAAAAGAATAAAATCACACACATATAGTCAAAAACCCCCTTATCGTAAGTTCTCGAATTTTTCATTTTATTTATTTTATTGTTTTTTGTGTTAATCTAAGGCTTATATTTGTCAAAATTAAGGGTATGAAGATTATTATGGCATCAATTTGGTGTATGAAGGCTATTAGATTTAAGGTTTATGTTCATGAAAATTAGGATGTTGAAGACTATTATTATATCCAATGCATTTCTTTGTTCGTATTAAGGCACAGTTTGGCGTATGAATATTGTTGTCAATATATATGTGTCTGTAGTTGTACTACTTTAAACTTAACAGTTATAAAGTATCCCACTTAGAAGTCAGTTTTAGATTTATAAAAATAACCAAAAGTGGACGTGTGTTAAAAATATTATGCATCCGTGTGTTAAAATATATGATGCATCCTTGTGTTAAAATATATAATGCATCCATGTGTTAAAATATATGATGCATCCGTGTGTTAAAAAATATGATGCACCCGTGTGTTAAAATATATGATGCATCCGTGTATTAAAATATATGATGCATCAGTGTTGTTAAAATATATGATGCATCCGTGTGTTAAGATATATGATGCATCCGTGTGTTAAAAATATCTGATGCATGCGTGTGTTAAAAATACGATGCATCTCTTTAATATATTGGACAAACATCTGTGTGTTAAAAGGTTTTGGAACCATTTTTATAATATGCTGAATATGGGCTATTCCTTTTCGTGCAATGTCTGCGGTTTTAAGAATGTCCTATTGGGTGCTTTCAGTATTTTTAAATGTAATTTTTAGGTTTGTGTACTCATA
>JANFOE010002002.1:0-20000 GCA_025667525.1 Glebionis coronaria
TTTTGTGTCTTTTTTTTTGAAAATGTGACAATTTTGTGTTTTTTATGAAATGTGTATGCAATTTTTTTTTTAAATATGTTTGTAACAATTAATAGATTATGACATATATGTGATGTATAGTAAAACAAGGAATCAGGAATGTGCGTAGATAGGCATCTGTTTTTGCTTCTTTATCGCATATGTTTTGATTTTGTATTATGAAATTAGTTTGTTTAAGGAATTTTTGTCGATAATATATTAGGACATCAGTTGTGTCACAACTGTATTTTGGGCATCAATTAACAACCATATTAGGGTATCATAGCAAACACGTTTTAGCGAATCAGTTTGAAATTGTTTTAGGGCATCATATTCAAACTATCTGGCATCAATTCAGAAATGTATTGAGGCATTAGTTATCAACTATATTATGGCATCATAGCAAACACGTTTTAGGGAATCAGATTGAAATTGTTTTAGGGCATCATATTCATTTTAAAATTGTATTAGGACATTTCTTTGTTTGATTAGTGCATCATGTTATAAGTTCGGGTGCTTGTTTGTTAGTGCATCTATGCTTTTGAAAACCGAGTCTGAATGATCAACTTAAAAAAAATTAGTTATATCATTCTAGTGTAGCATTACAATAAATAATAGGATGATAGTGATATTGAATCATAATTTGTGTTGGATTTTCCTATTGGCGTTCTCATTGTTTATAAAAACCATTAGATTTGTTGATTAATGCATAAAGGTCACAGGTACAAATATCATTTGTTAGAGGACGTGCATAGCATCTTAGTTCTAGCTTGTTGCAGGGTTCTTGTTAAGTAATCTCGAAATCAGCAGGTAGCAACTTGCTTATTTTACCAACCCCATATTAAGTAGATTCGCAAAAATAGTTTGTTTTGTCCAACACTCAATACTGCTTAAATAGTTAACAAGCAGAAAAGTATAAAGCAATCTGCAACCTCAAACACTCTTTATGATATGGAACTGTTGTAGTATGCTTAGTAGATAGTTAGTTTGATGTGGTGTAATGCTAATGTTGTTATTTAGGTATAATATTAATAATTTTGAAGCATCTTTCGCTGGTTTAAGTGATAGTGATGGATGATCAACTAAGGGTAGCAACAATACCCGAAACTCTAAGGTTAGGATAGCTGATATAGTTTGCATACAGGTTAGAGGTGTGAGACCGATGTCATTGGGAGAAATGGCGAATTTGTTACAGTTTTAGGTTGATGGTCTATCCTGGACTAGTGAGACCGATCTATTTTTCACATACACACATACACACACACACACACACAGACACACACACACACCGATTCGACCATGACAACTCCGATCGCCACCACATGGTCATGACTATAGTAGCTTCACACCAGGTTCTTATATTAGTGCAATGACTTTTTTCACACCAGGTGGTTTTACTAGCAGATTGAGATAACTTCTTCTGAAGGCAAGGAAAGTTGTGGTGATTATGAGGAATTGTTTGTTCTTGTAATTGTTTAAGCTTACGACAAGTTTGATGTTGTAGTTTCTTTGATCGAGTTACTAATTACCCAATTTATGTTTTTCTTTTGTAGTATGAAAGATTGTCGATCTCCACCTTCTCGCTGTTGTAGACACGGTCCCACAGTCGTAACTACTGTCCTACTCCTCCCTGCCAAGAGAAGGCGTCACTCAAGGTATATGGCTGATTCAAGTATCTGTATGTGATTCTGAAATATGGGTATCTGTCCGTTCAAGTGATGATCTAATGTCCTATATAGGTCACTAATTCAGCATGATTCTAACATATACCGATAGTTATGTAAACTTTACGTCAATATCAATAACCAGTTTTATTATGGGTACCAACTCTCACTATTTGGGCCCTTGGTAATTGGAAAATGAGAACATAATCAGCTTTCTTAAAAACTCAAAAATTATAGCAACTCAGTATCATAGAAGTTAATATCAAATGTTGCATAGATGATTATAGTGTTCGACATCAATGAGTATTATTATGACATCATTTAGTATAATTAGGGCATTGATAAGTATTATTACGTCATCAATTAGTATTATTAGGGCATCGTCGAGTATTATCACGACATCAGTTATTAGGTCATTTTCAAATATAAAATGATTGAGAGATATCAATGTTTTTATAATATTGATTATTTAAAACACAAAAACATACAATACATATTTTTTTAACAGACATACAATACATATTGATTATTTTGAAATATGAGAGATAAGTATTATTACGACATCAATTAGTATTATTAGGGCATCGCGAGTATTATTACGACATCAGTTATTAGGTCATTGTCAAATATAAAATGATTGAGAGATATCAATGTTTTTATAATATTGATTATTTAAAACACAGAAACATACAATACATATTGATTATTTTGATAGTATGATGATACCTTGATCGACACCTTTTTTTGTGATCTTGCAGCGAAATTAGGACAACCGATCGAGAATACATCTGACAACGCGTAACAGATTATACGTTGTTCGAAGTTCCTGCCTTTCTTGTCTCTATGGTTTCTCATGATATTGCCGTCGGTGGATGAAAAAATAGATACGTTGTTTATGATCATAAACATGTAAGCATAAAGTTTCTAGTTGAAGTGAAGTTTGAGGAACAAAATGTCGAGGTGATGATCAGTTTAAAAGACCAGGTGATCGCTGAATTTCAAAAAACAAATTTGAGGCGATGCAACTATTGGAAAAGAAACATGAAGCACAAAAAAAGAGTGAAGCAAAGAAGAAACATGGAGCTAATCATCAAGCGTCTACATCTGGTTTAAAAGACAAAATTCTTATGTTGCCTTTTTATGTCAGTTTTGGTAGTTAATTTGAATCAACAGTATTGATGCTTTTTATTTACTTTAATGGTTGTTGAATCACATTATCATTTCTATCTAACGACTAATGTATTAGTTTTATTCACACTTTATTTCCATGTTGTAAACTGATATAGAACAACCGCAAAAACCAACAACCAAATACCTGCTTAAATCTTGATAGATGTTTCACCTGTGTTTTTGAATCTTGTAGAGCAATAGTTACACTAAGTGGATAAGATAGTCAAATCACTTGACCATCTGTATAATAGAATTGAAAAGAGAGGTTAACTACACTAAATATATTGTATAATTTTTGTTCATTGGATTAATCTGATTTAAATATATAAGTTCTTGCAGCTTCTAGTAGATAACAATGAATATAACTTCATGTGGTAGGCAATAGAAACAGGATGCTGAACACAATGGATGAAATATATTACTGATATTTTATGGATCCACAACAAGTTATAAGGTACATAAAGGTTTTGCCAGAATACATCGGGTTCTGGAACCAATTGTGTGACCCATAACATTAGGTCACCTGATTGGATCGTATGTGACACTACCAAAGCACCATACCGACTCTTAAAAAACACCAAAGCATCTTCACTTTCCTGTTCATTCAACTCAAAAGCTAGAAGGTGACCAACCTTTTCTCCGAGTTGATCAACAACGTTGTGAGTGGCGCCTGATTCAACGCTAACAACTTAGTGAGAGTTTGATATTGCTCTACAAAGGCCACAACTATTAACATTTGGTTCGCAGCACTGCTTACCTGGGCCGGTTGTCATCACTTTATGTTTTCGCGACCTCCTGAAAATGTCAACATGAATTAGTTGATACCAAAAGAGAGAAAGATGGTGGTATAGTTCTGTTAGACACCGTAAGTCTAGATTACTGATCTTGAAATCAGATCTAAGTACCTCAAAACAGCCCACCTCTTTCTCTACAACCACGAGCGTAAAGAAAGATATGATGAAGCAGCATCTTTGATTCTCCCACTTTGTTTTCAACGAATAATGCGATTGCAAAACATTGAATAAGCCAAACGCAGAAAACCAGTTAGGTATGCCAAAATCCTAAAAGCTTTTAGGAACGAACTTATTTAATTGCATCCGTTTGAAAAACTTTCGTGCATTCGTTTGTTGATCACATATATTGTAATATACATCTATTAACAATACTGGAGCAACACCTGATAGGCAAAACCTTCCTTAAGAACTGACTAAATTTTGTATCCATTTCTTCCATAGGTTCATCAAGAGCATGCATTGTGTTCTTGATCATAACAAGAGTTACTGACCCGATGTAAACACTACCTCTTATGATAACCAAAAAAATTGGAGCCATTAAAAGAGCGCCAAGAATGACGTAGTTTTCAACAATGGAACCAGGTAGCAAAACGCTTTGACTCACAACCAAAGCATTATCATGAACTTCAACCTTCCCACTTTTAAGTCCGTTTATCAAATAAAAACCAATAATAATTCTGTCAAAGTAACCCAAATGAACACCTTCTCTAAGTGATATTATGTGTGGGTCACAAACAAGTAGCCGGTAACATAAAAAAAAGTAGGATTTAAAAAAATAGTGCATCATATATAAAGATATGACTGAGACATTATATCAAATAGATTGCGTGCAGTTTTTTAAAGACATTCTAAAATTATTTTTTTTCTCAAATTTGCTTCAAATAACGAATCTATACATTTCATAATTCCAAAAAACTATCAACATCGAAACATCGATTCATCTAAAAACAAAAATGACGAGTAACCAAGAAAATTTCAAAAAAAACGAAACCCCAACTTAATATGAACAAATTTACGTACACATAAAGACTAACAACGACATAGATAATCGACAACACTTACATAAGTTACTTTGGTCTGCGAATTAGCAATTGTTATGAGATAATTAAGTGAAAGAAATTAAAATGGTACCTGGAGCGGGAGTTTTGAGCGAAGAAGAAAGACGATAAATAAAAATATAAGCTTTTTATATGGTAAGAATGAAATGATCGACAAAAATAGCCCCTGAAGAAAGAAATAATGACAAACAGGCCCCTGTAGTTTTGTGCGGAAAAAAGGAAGGGAAAAGGTTTTTGATCCAACGGTTGGGATAGAGTTTTCTAAGTTTTCTTTTGAGATGAAGTTTTCTATTGATCCCATCCCTATATATATATATATATATATATATATATATATATATATATATATATATATATATATATATATATATATATATATATATATATATATATATATATATATATATATATATATATATATATATATATATATATATATATATATATATATATATATATATATATATATATATATATATATATATATATATATATATATATATATATATATATATATATATATATATATATATATATATATATATATATATATATATATATATATATATATATATATATATATATATATATATATGTATGTATATATATATATATATGTATGTGTAACACCCCATTTTGATAAATGGAATGTCACGCGTAATTATAACGTGTCATCAAAGCATACAAGGATAAATGTCTAAAACATTACGTGACCATAGGGATAACCGGAATCAAGCATCGGTTCCCAAACATAAGCCCAAAACATAATAAAGCAAAAGAAATGAATGAAAGACTAAACAAGCATAAATGTATGAAGGCAAAAAGGAAAAGAAGTCTCTAGCAGTTTCCATCCTATGCACGTCCTCCAAATGCTCGAGTCTTTCCTAGGGTACCTGCCGTTTTGGGACATGGAAAGGAAAGTAACGGCTGAGCAAAACGCTCAGTGCACGGATATAGACATAGTATAGATGATTAAAACATGATAAAGACTTAAAAGCAGCGGAAATGTATAAGTCCTGGAAAACCTGGAACATGTTCATAAAACTGGTTTTATAGTTTGAAAGCCTTATGTTTATCTTATGAAAACTGTTTAACATGTTTTACCATTAGCCAATATAGGTCATGAAAAACAACCTTGCATGAATACTTGGAGGGGTGACCTCATCATGAAAATTAGAGGGGCTGCCTCTAATTTAATATACTGGTTTGGGTAGGAGGGATCAGCTCCTTGTGAAGGATGCAAGGCACACACCATATTCACCATGAAATCCTTACTGAAACATGTAACTAGGATGCACCCATACACCCCACATGATAAATATATATGGCTTTAGGTATTCTAATTAAACATAAGCAATTCAAAATCATATAAAACAAATACTGGGAAAACAGTTGGCTGCATACGGGAAATCCTAATAAGGAAAGAATGTCCATACTGAAAGGACGGGAATCCGTACCTTTTGTCCAGTGAACGAAGAAGACGAACTTAGAGGAATCCTACTTCCGTATCACTAATGCTACATAAATACATACATGAATAAGTATCTGCTTACTAAATAAGTAACTGGTTTTACGTCATGTCTTAGCTTATTTATATGTTCATATCATGTTTTACTGTTTTAAGCCTTAAAGTGTGTTTATCTTATATTCTGTTTACTCTGATTAAGTATTTCTGGTATTTCATGTATTATTATACTTACTGTGTAATAATAAGTAACTTTCCAAAAATAGCAGGTTTCCGAAAATAGAAAGTTTTCAAAAATAGAAAGTTTTCAAAAATAGAAAGTTACCAAAAATAGAAAGTTTCCAAAAATAGAAAGTTTTCAAAAATAGAAAGTTTCCAAAAATAGAAAGTTTCCAAAAATAGAAAGTTTCCAAAAATAGAATTACTGCTTAAAATAGATAAGTTTCTAAAAATAAAAAGTTTCCATAAATAGATCAGCTGCCTTAATTAAATAAGTTTCCATAAATAGATTAGCTGCCTGAAATAAATAAGTTTCTAAAAATAGAAAGTTTCCATAAATAGATTAGCTGCCTTATTTAAATAAGTTTCTAAAAGTAGAAAGTTTCTATAATTAGATATAAGCTGGTTAAATAAGCTAAGTATATAAGCCTAAGTGTTTTCATGATTATTTTCTAAGTCATATGATATAATGTATAGTTTATTAATTATTTCATGTAATTAAAATAAACTATAGGTTAAAATATTTAATTAAAGTATATCATGTTTTTAATTAAATAAAGTTAAATACTTAGGTTAAAAAAAGTATTATTATTTATTAATAATATAACCTATGTCATGTTAATTAATTAATTATAACTATGGTTTTTAAATAATTAATTAATTATAAGTCTAAAAATATAAAATACTTAGGTTAATAATTTCTTGATTTTAATAATTAATATAACCTAAGTCATGTTATTAAATTAATCATGTCATGTTTATTAATTTAATTTTAACATATAATTACAAAAAATAATAATCTTAACATACACCAGGAACCGGATCTTGACTAAGAACCATGAACCGGACATGAAATCGACACTATACCCCGAACCACTTCGGGGTTCCCCTTGTCTTGCTGCTGCCGTGGGACCCACACCAACCAACCGGGACCATATGGTCTCGGTGGTGGTCGAGTAGCCAAACCGAGACCCCCTTGGGGTTCGGTTTAGGCGCCGACCAAAATAAACACCCCTAAAACACCCTTTTTAATTTCTCCAAAAACCATTTTCATGTTAGATCTATGTTTTTAATTAGGTTTTAAAAACATCTTGTTCTTAATTAATTATTAGATCAAATCAAAAAGAAAAAGGGTAAAAAAACATATACCGAATGCGTGGATCTAAACGAGGATGAACAAACACGAACACTTGCACCAAATCCAAGATCAAAATCAAATAAACACCCTCCTTGGTGTGTTTATGTGTGGTGGCCAAAAAGAAGAAGAAGAGGAGAAGGAGAAAAACTTTTTAGGGTTTTTGATGTTTTCTTGTAAAGTGAAAAATGACTAAAATCTTTCCTAATTCCTTGTTTTAGTAAAAATTGATGGGCTAAGCCCATCTTCCCTCCCTAATTTCGTGGTATGGGGCCCACATGGGGTAACCCATACATTTCCCGAGTCTAAATATTATAGTGTGTTCCCGTGTGTTCTCGTGTTCGTAATTTACGTGTTTTAATTAGTTATCGATCATGACTTAATATATTTATTCGTGTTCGTAATAAATATATATACGTAATTAATATTAGCTCGTGATTTAATTACGTTCATGATTTCATGATCACATGTTCATGATTAATTATTGTTTAAATAATTATTGCGTGTTCGTGCGTAATAAATACTTATCGTGTTCTAACACGTACGTAATACGTAAAATCCTAACACGCAAACGTAATCGTACTATAAAAGGAAAGTTTTAATCTAGTACGTACGATCTTAAGGGTACTATTCATGGTAAAAGCATGCGGGTTTTACAACTCTTCCCCCCTAAAAAGAATAATTCGTCCCCGAATTATAGATCAAGTAACTGAAAGAAAAACATACCCGAATCAAACTGAGAGGGTATGTAAGATAAATGAACGTACAGGTGACCTGGCAGAAGGAACGCGGAACGTGACATGTCTTGGAAGGACATGGAACGTGACGTTACTGAAAGGACATATCTAATTGATAAGAGAAAACGGATAAAAGTCCGGATGAACTTTTCTGTCTCCGTGTGGCTTCCCTCTTGGAACGATTCCTTCTCAAGGTCTCGCCACAAATCATAAATCTTGGTCCTCCTGACCTTGACTTGGAATACGAAGAAGTTCTTGGTTATCAACTTAAGGTAGATCCCCTAAATTTGATCGAGGGAATAAGAATTAACGTGTAAGGGAAACTAAAATGTTATCGTGCAAAACACTTCTAACTTAACTGATAATTAGCAACGATGCGCGAGACATAAGGAAACGTAGTACGTGATAATTTTTGAACGTAATACGTGAAAATATTGAACGTGATACGTGGAAAATTTTGAACGTGATACGTGGAAATTTTGAACGTGATACGTGGAAAATTTTGAACGTGATACGTGGAAATATGATGAGTGTAATATGAGTAAACATATCGTGATCCATGATAAGTGTAACATATCTTGATCATGATATGAGGAACGTGGAATGTACATGACATGTGAAACATATCGTGAACATAGAATATAATGGCGGTAATGCCAAACGCTACAAGGTGAGACATAGAATATGACGAGAAACGTCTATCTGAGGATAGGAAGTTATACTAAACTTGGGTCTGGTCTCCCAAGTTCTTGCAAAACTTCCCAGAATGAGAAAAACAAACATAAAATCGTAAGCCGAGATGCCACATTAACGTTAATAGTTTCATGAACGCGAGCGCGAAAGCAAGTCGTGAAATTAGAACAAGGACGTGAAGTAAATAAGGGGCACAACTGCGAATATTTGTCTGACCCGATAACTGAGAAATTTCCAAGTGATCGGATGAGCCTTGGCTGGAACATGTCCGATCAATCTGTTGGTTCTGAAATCCTTGCGGATGTAAGGATTCTGCAGATTTGATCAAACTGTTTGCAATAACCCAGATAGCATCATGCTTCTTCTGAGTTTGCGTTAATCTGGTAACCAGAATTCGTGGAGGTCTTGTCCCTTTTCGATTCACAATTTCAGATGATGAAAACATCCCAGTCTGTTGGTGTCCTATCTTAACCTGTTGGTATGTCAGGTAACTAGATATGAACGTCACTTATCTTGCCTCATAGAACTTGATACAAAGGAGTTTGCGAAACTAAAATTCTCTGAGTTTAGACTTCTCTTAGCATAGGATTTTCTTGGAACACCTAACGTAGTGTAGGGTTCTCACCTTTATGCATAAGCTGAGTCATGGTAAGATTAACCGTGAGAATACACGTGATTCAGCGTGTCACTGTAATCAACCAAAAGTTAGATTGGAAAAATTTCAGGGTAAAATTTCTCTTGTCATAGAATTTGCAACATAGTGCAATTTTGTCTTACTGTTCTTCTCTAGACTTAGAGGAAATCAGGTTGTTCTCGATGAAAACACTGATGAGTTTGTTTATGAGTTCATGGAAACTCATTTATTAAGTCTGTAATGCTGCTAGAGCATTTATGAGACTAATACAAAATCATGAATCTAGCATGACCAAGTCGTGTACGAATAGTAGTCATGGACATGTCCTGCTTTTCACTCGTCACTGTTGGCATCATGATCATGAATCCAATCTTGTAAAGTTCTTAACACCATACGGTTGGTTGGACATGTCGTCAATACGTGGAGGAGAATAACGGTTATGAATGGTGATTTGTTTAAATCGACGGTAGTCGACACATAATCTCATGGTACCGTCCTTCTCCTTAAAGGTTCTTCTGGAGTGTAAAGGACAATTTTGGAATAATCCGTTGGTTATGTGTAAAAGTACTTCAGTAGTCGTGTCTTACTGACAGCTAGAAAATTTTTGCAATCATGGCTAACAAAGCACGTGCTTGGAAAGCATAGATAATTTGTACAGATTTTCCTGATGGAAAGTCAAGCTAAATGTATTCAGGAGCCTGAACATTACTGTACATAATTATGAATCGTAGCATGGTGTGTTGTTCATAGTCAATAATTAGGATAAAATTAATCTCGTGTTTGTCCGAGGAAAACCTTCGTATACGTGGGAATACGAAAGGCGTCCTTCATGGTCATGAATCATAAGAAATATGGTGAAAGAAATAAAAGTGACATCAGCAACGCGACAGTTCTCACTGATGCGCCGATAATGGTATTGAATTTCTTGTGGCCTGATTAATACATGGCACAACAAAATGGATATACCCTTGGAGGGTACCCTGAATTTCTTAGAAATGTCCCATAGTTGGACGTGAGTCATGTGTCTTGACTCGTGTCTTGGAACTATAAGCATGACATATGTCTTGACTAGTGTCTTGACATGTGTCTTCAGGAAGTATACGTGAGACATGTGTCTTGACTGATGTCTTGACATGTGTCACGAGACGTGAAACAATAGAACTAAAATATTAGGTTATTATGCCAGACTTGGCGGGTCGGTTAGACTACTGATCCTCTGTATGTCTGATCACGTCCGCGGCCGGAGCCTCGGTTGCGATTTCTAGGATAGTTGCTGTCATAGTTGTGGTTACTATCGTCATGTCTGTCAGTTCCATGATGGTCATTCTCATGACCGTGATTCATGTAACTATTCAGCTGAGTGGCCGGCTGGTACCGGTTTGCACTCATATGGCTGAATTGATAGCTGAATGACGTGTGACATGTAACTAAGAATTAGGGACAATGATTGATGAAAATCGTCTGATGGTGAAGCATCTTCTCGTCCAAAAGCTTTGCTCTGACGCCTTTGTCTTCGTCTTGTAGGATCTCCAGGTTGTGAACAGCATCCGCATCTCGTAGCGTCTCCAAACATCAGCAGCATCAACCTTTAGTAACCTTTCCAAGTTATGAGCGGCATCGGCAATCTTGTAGAATATCAGCAAGTGAACATACGTTTGAGATGATTTAGAACGACTAGCGAATACTCGTGAAGTATTACAAGTGAAATACACACGGATTAAGGTATGTGAAATACACATGGAATACGGTACATGGAGTACACGTGGAATGCACATGAAATGATCGGTATGGGGTCGATCATTTATCATGATTTAAGGAAAGTATATCGGTTAAACGGTTAGGAAAACCATCATGATAACCTGGCAATGCCAGTATATACCTCATTCTGGTTGCATAGAGAAACGCTAAAGTGTGGTTACACAAAATTCAACGATGATTTGCCTGACAGCATGATCAATGAAAACCAACCATGACTATCATGAAAGCAGAATTCAATGAAATCCAACAATGTCTTCCGTGAAAGCATAAATAACAAAAGAGGCGTAAGACGTAATCAACATGAAGACGGAATTATCATGAAGGAACATAAAACGATCTATCATAAAGGAGTGTATAACATAATCAGCATGAAACCGAAGTTAACCATGACAGTATGAAAACATACTTGACATAAAAACATAGTAACTTATGAGGGGACATGAAAAAAAAAATTATGCCAATAAATCATGAGAAAAATTTTATGCATGAAAACAGTGCATGAATGCGTAATGTTAGTTTATAAAAACCTTTTATATGTGTGAGGGGACGCCTATGGGTCGGTCCCAAAACAAAAGACATGGCGAGGGGACGCCTATGGGTCGGTCCCAAAATTAAAAGTTTTGATAAAAGCACATGCGACTAAATAGGGCCAGTCCTGTACCAACCATTACTTAGTCATAATCCCTGCAACAATGATACATGAAACATAAATAAATGAAACTCATCTGTCAAAACTTATCAGAATTTTTTTTTATGTGACTAATTATGAACTACTGGGGTTTAATCCACATAGCCACAGTTCACGAGGAACATTATGCATGAAACAATGACACATAACTAAATATGAATGACGGTTGTCCATCCATATTAGTAAAACAATATCGATGAAAACATCAAGGTTAAAACCTCAAGGTGCTGAAAACGTCATGGTTAAAACAACAATGAGCTGAAAACATCATACGTGGAATAATAAACGTTGGCTTAGGAAGCTCCTGGTGACTACCCACTAGTCACAGGTCGAGTTTTAGAGCCTACAGGTCGAACCTTGGCTCTGATACCATAATTGTAACACCCCATTTTGATAAATGGAATGTCACGCGTAATTATGGCGTGTCATCAAAGCATACAAGGATAAATGTCTAAAACATTACATGACCATAGGGATAACCGGAATCAAGCATCGGTTCCTAAACATAAGCCCAAAACATAATAAAGCAAAAGAAATGAATGAAAGACTAAACAAGCATCAATGTATGAAGGCAAAAAGGCAAACAAGTCTCTAGCAGCTTCCATCCTATGCACGTCCTCCAAATGCTCGAGTCTTTCCTAGGGTACCTGCCATTTTGGGACATGGAAAGGAAAGTAACGGGTGAGCAAAACGCTCAGTGCACGGATATAGACATAGTATAGATGACTAAAACATGATAAAGACTTAAAAGCAACGGAAATGTATAAGTCCTGGAAAACCTGGAACATGTTCATAAAACTGGTTTTATAGTTTGAAAAGCCTTATGTTTATCTTATGAAAACTGTTTAACATGTTTTACCATTAGCCAATATAGGTCATGAAAAACCACCATGCATGAATACTTGGAGGGGTGACCTCATCATGCAAATTAGAGGGGCTGCCTCTAATTTAATATACTGGTTTGGGTAGGAGGGATCAGCTCCTTGTGAAGGATGCAAGGCACACACCACATTCACCATGAAATCCGGACTGAAACATGTAACTAGGATGCACCCATACGCCCCACATGAAAAATATAAATAAATGGCCAAAAGCTGAAGGAACGCCACGAGCAATCACTCCGCCGTGGTGAACTCATAACATCAGTGCCTCTAATGTTATGGTTATGGTACCTCCATAACTAGGTGAAACTGGTCATGCATGTATATGGCTTTAGGTATTCTAATTAAACATAAGCAATTCAAAAACATATAAAACAAATACTAGGAAAACAATTGGCTGCATACGGGAAATCCTAATAAGGAAAGAATGTCCATACTAAAAGGACGGGAATCCGTACCTTATGTCCAGTGAACGAAGAAGACGAACTGAGAGGAATCCTACTTCCGTATCACTAATGCTACATAAATACATACATGAATAAGTATATGCTTACTAAATACGTAACTGTTTTTACGTCATGTCTTAGCTTATTTATATGTTCATATCATGTTTTACTGTTTTAAGCCTTAAATTGTGTTTATCTTATATTCTGTTTACTCTGATTAAGTATTTCTGGTATTTCATGTATTATTATACTTACTGTGTAATAATAAGTAACTTTCCAAAAATAGCAGGTTTCCTAAAATAGAAAGTTTCTAAAAATAGAAAGTTTCCAAAAATAGAAAGTTACCAAAAATAGAAAGTTTCCAAAAATAGAAAGTTTACAAAAATAGAAAGTTTCCAAAAATAGAAAGTTTCCAAAAATAGAATCACTGCTTAAAATAGATAAGTTTCTAAAAATAGAAAGTTTCCATAAATAGATCAGCTGCCTTAATTAAATAAGTTTCCATAAATAGATTAGCTGCCTGAAATAAATAAGTTTCTAAAAATAGAAAGTTTCCATAAATAGATTAGCTGCCTTATTTAAATAAGTTTCTAAAAGTAGAAAGTTTCCATAATTAGATATAAGCTGGTTAAATAAGCTAAGTTATAAGCCTAAGTGTTTTAATGATTATTTTCTAAGTCATATGATATAATGTATAGTTTATTAATTATGTCATGTAAAAAATAAACTATAGGTTAAAATATTTAATTAAAGTATATCATATTTTTAATTAAATAAAGTTAAATACTTAGGTTAAAACATGTATTATTATTTATTAATAATATAACCTAAGTCATGTTAATTAATTAATTATAACCATGATTTTTAAATAATTAATTAATTATAAGTCTAAAAATATAAAATACTTAGGTTAATAATTTCATGATATTAATAATTAATATAACCTAAGTCATGTTATTAAATTAATCATGTCATGTTTATTAATTTAATTTTAATATATGATTACAAAAAATAATAATCTTAACATACACCGTGAACCGGATCTTGACTAAGAACCATGAACCGGACATGAAATCGACAATATACCCCGAACCACTTCGGGGTTCCCCTTGTCTTGCTGCTGCCGTGGGACCCACACCAACCAACCGGGACCATATGGTCTCGGTGGTGGTCGAGTAGCCAAACCGAGACCCCCTTGGGGTTCGGTTTAGGCGCCGGCCAAAATAAACACCCCTAAAACACCCTTTTTGATTTCTCCAAAAACCATTTTCATGTTAGATATATGTTTTTAATTAGGTTTTAAAAACATCTTGTTCTTAATTAATTATTATATCAAATCAAAAAGAAAAAGAGTAAAAAACATATACCGAATGCGTGGATCTAAACGAGGATGAACAAACACGAACACTTGCACCAAATCCAATGTCAAAAATCAAATAAACACCCTCCTTGGTGTGTTTATGTGTGGCGGCCAAAAATAAGAAGAAGAGGAGAAGGAGAAAAACTTTTTAGGGTTTTTGATGTTTTCCTGTAAAGTGAAAAATGACCAAAATCTTTCCTAATTCCTTGTTTTAGTAAAAATTGATGGGCTAAGCCCATCTTCCCTCCCTAATTTCGTGGTATGGGGCCCACATGGGGTAACCCATACATTTCCCGAGTCTAAATATTATAGTGTGTTCCCGTGTGTTCTCGTGTTCGTAATTTACGTGTTTTAATTAGTTATCGATCATGACTTAATATATTTATTCGTGTTCGTAATAAATATATATACGTAATTAATATTAGCTCATGATTTAATTACGTTCATGATTTCATGATCACATGTTCGTGATTAATTATTGTTTAAATAATTATTGCGTGTTCGTGCGTAATAAATACTTATCGTGTTCTAACACGTACGTAATACGTAAAATCCTAACACGTAAACGTAATCGTACTATAAAAGAAAAGTTTTAATCTAGTACGTACGATCTTAAGGGTACTATTCATGGTAAAAGCATGCGGGTTTTACAGTATGTATATATATATATATGTATGCATATATATAACAACTTTCTCTCCAAGTAATCTGACGTGTCAAGATCACAATCTTACCATCAACGTAATTTTTTGAGCCGTCTAATTCAGTTCTGATAAACACCATTCACGATTTAACGTTTGTTATTGTTCATCACATGTTTGTGTATTGATTTTGCGCAGCTAGTGTTGTGAGCGTTGATAGGCTTGTGAATTTATTCGTTCCCTATTTCCGCTATGAACAGCTAGTCCCGTTTGATTAATGCTAAATCATTGTTCTGTCCAACGACGTGGGTATAGTTTTGAGTTTTACGGTTTCTAGGGTTTGTTGGGATTTGTTTATAGAATTAGGGTTTGCCTGGTGCTCTATTATATATTATTTTATTCTGGTCTCCCTAATGGCGGCAGGTTAAAGGGTTGTGGTTGGTTCGCGTTAGGAGCCCTAATTAGGGTTTCTTGTGCTTAGAGCTTTAGAGAGATGGATCAAATAGATAATTCTAAAAAAACTTTGGGGAAAGGTAAAGGTGCTGTGAAGAATGCTCTTGCGGCTAAGATTCGCTACGTTGATGGTAAGATTATGGGCAAGAGCGGTAAGCCTATGCGTACGGCTGTTAGAACTGTTGGACCTAATGACCAAGGAGGACCCAATGAACTATCAAATCAGGTTGGTTCGAGCGCTAAGGCTGATAAGGTGCCTGATCCGACGACTAATGCTAATGTTGATGTGGTTGAATCAAGTGGAAGGAATACCACTGGTTCCTTGAAGGAGACTATTAGCCCTAGCCCTAATGTGTCCTTTGCAGAGGTAGTTCAGCAAGTTCAAACTAACACCACAACTATTACAAAGAAGGTGGCAATGGTTCATGAACTACGCAATCAAGAGAAAGTTTTGGGTGCCACGGTAGCACTGCCTTTGGAGGAAATGGAGGAGGTTAATTCGCGGTTTTCTAACACGCTGTTTGGCTATTTTATAGGCAAACGACTTGCTTATCCGCTTGTGGAGAACTATATCAAGAATGCATGGTCCAAATTTGGGATTAAGCGAATTCAACTGCATGGTGAGTTCTTTTTGTTTCAATTTGGCTCAAAGGAAGGGTTGGATAAGGTTCTTGAGAATGGCCCTTGGTTAATTAGAAATGTGCCTATGATGCTCAACATATGGACGCCGTATACCATTTTGAAGAAGGATGAGGTTAAGAAGGCTTCGGTATGGGTGAAGTTACATAATGTTCCGATAGCTGCTTATTCTGAGGTAGGCCTTAGCCTTATAACCACGCAAATTGGCAAGCCATTAATGCTAGATTCTTATACTAGTAATATGTGTCTAACGTCTTGGGGAAGAAGCACTTACGCTAGGGCTCTAATTGAAGTGGATGCTACTGATAAACTCCAAGATACTATTGTTCTTGCTCTACCTAAGGGTAAGGACAATGGCCATAATCTTGCTACAATTAATATAGAGTATGAGTGGAGGCCACCTCGATGTGATACATGTTTAATTTTTGATCATGAGAGCAACAATTGTCCGAAACTTCCTAAGGCGGTTGTAGTGGAGAAAGTGGTTGATGGATTTACTGAGGTCCGTAGAAGGAGAAATAGGGGGAAGCAGGGTAATAATAATGTGCAGATTCAAGGGATTAAGCTTAACAAGCCGACTCTTAATTTGCAATTTCGAAAAGCTGAGAAAGGCGAATCTTCTAAATCAGCAGCTACTGCTATGAACAAGTTGAACAAGCCCACGGTTAGTAAACCTCAGGAAAAGCTTAAAAATGTTGAAGTGATGACATCCAATTCTTTTTGTTTACTTGATGAGGAGGGGGATGATGTTTCAGTTAAGCAAGGACCTGATGTTCGCCAGTCAGATGTGCTTAATGTTAGTGACTTAGAAGCTGACGAGGAGATTATCATGGAAGAACGTTTTAGTCATCAGACTAGTGGTGATTCGGAGGGGGCAAGCACTCCCGGTGTTCTAGGTTCCAATGATTAATGTTGGTACATGGAATATAAGGGGTTTAAACTTCTCCCCAAAACAAAATGAGGTGCGACAGGTGATTTCAGAGAATAATTTATCGATTTGTGCTATTTTGGAATCTCACGTGACTAATTCTAATATTCATCGGTTATGCTCGTTAGTTTTTCGTCATTGGGATTGGATATCTAATGGAGCTTGGTGTGATAAAGGAACTTGTATTATTTTAGGCTGGAACCATAATGAAGTCGATGTTAATGTTATTACTCAAGATGATCAAGTTGTACATACCCGTATTTGGATAAAGGCTGACAAGAAGGAGCTCTTCTGCTCTTTTGTTTATGCCCATATTAGATATATTCCCCGGAGGTTATTATGGCATAGTCTTGGTCAACATAAATTGTATGTTCGGGATAGGCCATGGTGTATATTGGGAGATTTAACGCAGCTTTGTTTTTGGCAGATTCTATGGCTAGTGGTTCGGTTATTGATATTGCTATGCGAGAATTTCAGGAATGTGATGAGGATATTGAAGTCAAGATGTGCAAAGGACGGGTTTACAGTACACGTGGAGTCAGAAACCAAAGGGTACCCATGGTATCCTTAAGAAGCTTGACCGTGTCTTGGCGAATTTGGAGTTTACTGACCAGTTTATAGGAGCTCATGCAGTGTTTAAACCATATAGAATATCAGATCATACTCCGTCTGTTCTATGTATCCTTACGTTAGCATTGAGTAAACCTAAACCTTTTAAATTTTTCAAGGTTCTAACTCAGCATGAAAGATTTTTGGAGGTTGTGCAGAATGTCTGGAATATGCAAGTCAGTGGGTTTCATATGTATGGCGTTGTGAAGCGCCTAAGAATGTTGTAGAAGCCTCTTCGAAAGCTTATGTATGATAAAGGAAATTTGCATGCTAATGTTAACAGGTTGAGAGATGAGCTTGATCAAATCCAAACTAGGCTTGATTTGGAACCTTTTAATACAAGGCTTAGGGTTGAGGAAGCTGATTGTCTTCGGATGTTTAACACGGCTATCATTGAGGAAGAGCGATTCATTAGACAGAAAGCTAAAGTTCATTGGCTTAAAGAGGGTGATGTTAATTCTGCCTACTTTCATAAGGCGGTTAAAGCTCGTGTTAGTAGGAGTAGGATTGATGGGATCATGAATGCTAGTGGGGAGTTGTTTGAAAATGATATGGTTCCTGGAGCCTTTGTATCCCATTACGAAATGTTTCTGGGTATGCAAGGTGCGGTTGATATGCTTGATATGGAGGATCTTTTCAAAAACCGTCTTTCTGACCATGTGGCGACATCCATGATTAGTGAAATTTCGGTTGCTGAGGTGAAGGAGGCAATGTTTTCTATGGGTGATGACAAGTCACCGGGCCCTGACGGCTACACTACTGCATTCTTTAAGAGAGCGTGGGATGTTGTGGGGCTTCATATCACTAATGCTGTTTTTGAATTTTTCAGGAATGGAAAGTTAATAAAGGAGCTTAACCATACTATCATCGCTTTTATTCCTAAGATCCAGGCTTCTATGTGTATTAATGATTATCGCCCTATGTTGCAATGTTTTGTTTAAATGTATTAGCAAGATCATTACGAATCGTATTAAACATTGCTTGAAGGATTTAGTGAGCCCAAACCAGTCGGCGTTTATTCCAGGTCGAAGCATCGCTGATAATATTTTGTTGACTCAAGAATTAATGCATAACTATCACTTGGATCGGGGTACTCCTAGATGCGCGTTCAAGGTGGATATTCAGAAAACTTATGACACGGTCGATTGGAGTTTTTTGGAGCAGATTCTTAAGGGTTATGGTTTTCATCAGCGGATGGTGTCTTGGATTATTGAGTGTGTGACAACTACTTCTTACTCGATATGCATTAATGGATCTTTACATGGTTATTTTAAGGGTTGTAGAGGTCTTCGCCAAGGGGACCCCATTATCCCCTTATTTATTTACTCTTGTGATGGAAATCCTTACGCTCATGCTCCAAAGGAGGGCTCAAGCTTCAGGTTCGTTTACTTACCATAGGTACTGTTCCAAGCTGGAGCTTATCAATTTATGCTTCGTAGATGATCTGTTCTTATTTGCATATGGTGATGTGCAATCTGCTGTTGTTATAAAGGAGTCGTTGGATGAATTCAAGAGTGTATGGTTTATCTCCAAGTTTGCCCAAGAGTACGGCGTATTTTTGTAATGTGTTAAACCATACTAAGCTAGCTATTCTTCAAATTCTTCCTTTTGAAGAGGGAAGATTACCGGTGAAGTATCTTGGTGTCCCTTTAGTGTCGTCGAGGCTTTTGATTCGTAATTGCAATGAACTTATTGAACGAGTGAGATCAAGAATCAGTGACTGGAAGAATAAGGCTCTCTCCATTGCTGGGAGGCTGCAGTTAATTAAGTCGGTGCTTGGGTCGATGCATATCTATTGGGCTTCGGTTTTTATTCTTCCTAATCACGTTCTCCTTAATATTGAACAGCTTATGAGATCAATCACGTTCTCCTTAATATTGAACAGCTTATGAGATCGTTCTTGTGGTCACATGGAAGCTCAAAGAAAGGCCAAGCGAAGGTTGCGTGGGATGTGGTATGTCTTCCTAAATCAGAAGGGGGTTTAGGTATCCGAAGACTAGGTACTCTTAA
>JANFOE010002002.1:25000-88120 GCA_025667525.1 Glebionis coronaria
ATCAACTATTTTTCCAGATTCTAACTAATGAAATATAAAAATATAGACACAAAAAATGTAACTTATATTTCTATTATAGTTAATCTCTGGTTTCTCGGTGGATCCCCAATTTCTTATCTAAAAGTGGTATAAAAATAAGAACGTATGATTAATACAAAAGATAAAATTTGATACACTTGAATTGACCGAAATCTCGTGTTGTATTCTTCTAGCTGCATGCAACAACGATCACCAACAACCAATGATCTACATTTTTTTTCCACATCAACTTTTTTTCTCCGACAACCTACAAACGATTTATTTTCACAACAAAACGATCAAGTTCAATTTTTTTATATCTTTTTTATTCAAATAATTATTTTAATAAAATAAAACACTGCAACAATATTTACACTAAACTATTGTTAAAAATGATTATAAAAGGGTTTTAACTAAAGATAAAGAGAGTGAAATGAATTATCGAAAAATAACTCTAAAAATGGTCAAATTAATATATGTTGTGAAGAATTAAACAAAGCTCGATATATTAAAATTTGAAAATTTATTACAAATTTTATCTAATTAAAACCAATATAATCTAATTCAAAAAATAATAAAATATAAAATAAAAGAAAAAGAAAGGGACGACAGATGGTCGAAGGTCGTAGGTTCGAACGACTTTTTGTGGACGACCGATTTGAATCGGTCATCACAATACGGACGACCGACTTCGAACTCGCTCGACCGAGATTGTTGCGAGTAGCCTTAGCTAGAAGTCATCGGGCTAATTTCTTAGTATCTGATTTTCACTTGTTTCATATTCGTCCAGAGAGATGTATGATACACCGTTCACTAACGGAGGGGTGGTTGGTGAAAAAAATTAACGAAAAATGTAATTTGATTTTTTGACATACCACAAAGATAATTTTTGCACTTCACTCTAAAAATAATATTAGACGTTATCAAAATAATTGATTAATCGATGAACATTGTCAAAAAATTAATGAAGTAGTGAACTTATGTCAAAGTTTTAGATATTAATTATTTTTCTAAGAAAAAATATAAAAAGATGTATAAAAGTACACGTCCTCTTTTTTTCTCAAAACAAAAGAAAACATTGGTCTACTAAAAAATAATCTGTGAGCCTGCCTACTACTTATGTTATATCTTTTACAAAACTATTAGTCAAGTATAATCATACATTTTTCTCTTTCATCAATTATGTTGTAGATTTTCAAATACAGTAACTTTCACATCCACCACTTATTTCACCCAACTTCACCATATCGCAAGAACCTGAGTTATTGACGAAGAATTGTAGAGAGAGCATGTGTCCACCGTGCCCCCTCCGTAAATCCGTGTATGTTCATATGCCTTAGATCAGCCTTTTTACATACGTGATGGATAAGTGTTGAAGTATATGATACCTGTTTATTGAAGATGTGATAGCACCGAAGGGAATGTAGTAGATCGTTTTCGGCAGGTGGGAGATCATTGAAGATGTGATATCATCACCAGTTGTCGGAGCTTCCGTCGAACCACATTGAGAAGCTTTTAGACTTCTCGATTGGTTTCCTAGCACCGGAAGTTAGTAACTTAACGTGAGGCCTTATAGTAGTTTTTTAAGTTGTGGTCCTTAAATACACGTGTCAACATAAGATAATTTTTAGACTTTGCAAGTAACACTTTTTTAAAGATGACATATCGTATGGGAATAACCAACCTATCATAGGGGATGTCTGGAAAGTGTGTCATGTAGAGGAAACAACGTCAGAATTCTGCACGAAACAACACAAAGTTTCTCCACCGAAGAACCTCAAATTCTGCAAGTGTGGGCTTTGGTTTAACAAAGATCACAAAGAAAAATAGTAAATTCCCATTGACACCACCTGTAACAAATGTATTATGTTTGATCCTTGACAGTCTAAAGTCTCCTACCTGAAAGAGCCTTAATCAATTGTAGGTGCCAAAAAATATATACATGAATTTGTATAATATATACAAAAGGAAAGGATTCATTGACTCACATATGGGCTGTATAGTTGCTAGATGTAAAATTTTCAACCCATCTATGAAAATAAGTCAAACAGTAGAGGATATACAAGTGGTCCAAATATATTAGCTTCCAGCTAGCTATCAATGCATCTTCATTCTCGATTTTAGTTATCAATGTCTTGCTATTATCTTGGTCCAGTAACTGATTTGGTGCTTCCAGCTAGTTTCTAAACTTCAATCACATCTTTGTGTCGCAAAAAACTCTGTTGATTCGTGGATGAGAGAAGCCTTGCCCACATCCTATTAGTTATTACAACATTGTTCTGCTTCTCGCAGATGTGCTGCATGGAAACATAAGATTATTTGTGAGCTTGTAGGGTGTTTGGGTCTATGTTATCCAATCAATCACACGGGATTTAATTACAGTAAATCATATAATAAGCAGTAATAAAACGGAATTATCGAATCACGAGTAAGATAACATAAATTTTAACATCAATATAAATTACATCGAATGGAATATAAGTCTGTACTCCCATCTTCAGCTAAAGCTTCATAATGTCCATCGACTACTACATAAAATTTAACTTATATATAATCTACAAAATTCATAGTACCACGAATCAATGTATGCAGGGGCATCTGATGTCAAAAACCTAAAGCATAAAATGGAGAGCCTAAACTGAATGAGGATTTTCATTTAATTGGGTATCTTTCATATATGAGGCAAATTTGATATCTCATATAAGACCACATCAATTAGGGAAATTCTAATATCAGTTCATAATGACTATGCAATCGAGCCTGCGATGTCCATAGAGAAGGCATTGCAGCAGACCCAACAACCACTTTGCTTTTCCGAATACCATCACAACCTGCCTTGCTTTTTCCTACACTTAACCAAGTTGAAAGAGTTAACATAAATTTTATAGTGCTCGTACAATTACCTTGGATTTGTCTCACCAGATGAATACTACACGCCTCCTGTGATTCAATCCTTGGAGATATACTTTCCAGGGAGGTAGTTAGCCATGCCCTATCTATCACATCATGTTTCTCGATTGTGAATGGAATTTAAGCTCAGGGTATTTTATCTTCATTTATGATGACTGATAGTTTATTCTCTAATGATGCATTCAGGGACGATAGCGCTGCATGCTAAATCGGAGGAAGTTGTGGCTAAATTTGTTGGGAAAACCGGCTGCTAAGCATCTTATAATAAGAAAAAAAATTGCATAGAAATCAGTTGGATACTCTTTTACGGTTTTAGTTCTCTTTTTTCCCATGTTCATATTAACTTTACGAATCTTTGTTCCATGGTAGAAACAATGTCATCATCCATCGCCTCTCGATCCTCGTCTGCTGCATTCATATATGGTTGCACATTTTCAAAACAGTCTAATTAATACGTAATAGAAATTTGGAGAGATCAATTAACTCTTCAGTATGTATATATGTATCTATGTATGAAATAATAATCGGACTACCTCTGATATCTCCGTTTTGGAGCCCATCATGTTTTCTTTCTCCGTCGAATGGCACCTACTTTATTAGGAAAAGTGAGCATACTAACTTGTAAATGTCGCGAGCATGTTTTAGAGAACGATTATTAGCACATATGTCATTGCTCCATTATCTTAGATGCTTTTCAAACTTGTTGAAAGTAAAAAAATAAAAACTCACATACTTGCTTAGCATCTCTAATATGGGATGACCCGATATTAAAAAAGGATAAAGACTCACATACCTGCTTATCATCTCACGTACCTACTAAGAATCTCTATTATGCATTCAGGTATGCAAATGATCAGATGATGATTATATGATTAATAACAAACCTGGTTCGAGTTCTTTTTTCAAAAATAATATTACCTACAAATAAAACAAAACAAAAAGGTTAGTAGGGTTGGCTGATAGATTTAGGGATTATGTTATGAGTTTGTCAGATACTCGGACTCGGATGTCACCAGAGAGCACAAAGACCAATAAATAATAGATATATTATTAACTCTTTACCTGTAGTTTTATGGGCATATAAATCTCGAAGTAGAGGCTTAATAAATGGAATTGATGACTTCAACAAATGGTGAGTTGATGATGCCGACTCATAAGGTGTGTCTGGCACTCACAATATACGCCATCTTCATCACAAAATGCAATTAGTTGCAGTAAGTCGAGTTTAAGAAAAGCAATGCCAATAAGCCTGCAGCCTACAGCCTACAACTATCGAACGTAACTGGATAGAAAGTTGGTTTTCACCCATCCTATATAGTAGGATCAAAATTAGAGACATTGGTTAGACGTTTTTCCTAATAAACATAGATAACTAAGTTGACGATGGTAGGTTTCAGACTTTGGTGATGGTTGCAGAACTAATGAATGTGTTTTTCTTGTATACTACTAATAATAATTTTAGGATAAATGTATGATTTTGATGGGCTTATTATATTTAATTTTTAGGACAGGAAAGATAAGTATTTGTTGTTACCTTTCTCCTGGAATAGCAGCTTCTTAACAGTTTTCTCATTGTTTCCTGATGATTATGCATCGTCAAGTGTGTCACATTTTCTTTTACCAGCAAGCCTCAACAACTTGATCGTTCTAAAATTTTATAATTCTAATGTGAAAGATGTGCGACATTAAAGTTTAAGTAAGGCATGAATTTATAATTTTCGGAAAGTAACTCCTGTGTGCATATACCAAAAGTGAACAATTGAAACTGTATTATAGCACCCACATACATATTATACACCATTTTGATGAGCATACTTCAACTGGATTTTATGTGGTATCTTTCTAGGAAGAGATTTTATTTAGGAATAGCAGCATCAGATGATTTAGTGCCAAACCACCAAAATGATGATTAAGTCTGATAGAACTTAGTTAGTTATTGACCTCAGTTAAGAAAAATGAACCAAGTTCTAGAATATATAACATACCTTCGCTTTGCTTAGGAGCATCATCTTGAGGGTGGTAGGAGTCCATGGTCCTGTTTTGTAAGAGTTGTGGTCATAAACGGGTTTGACATGCACAAGCGCAGACACGTCATGCTCATAAAGGGGTTCGTTAGATACAGGGACATCATGGTCATGGTCCTCGATATGATCTTCAAAAGAACTTTCATGTTGTGGCTCCGCCTCGTTGGTTTTGTACCCAGCATCTTTTGATTGACCCAAATTTAACCCCAATCTGCATGAGTATGCACTGCAGGTTGTGACGGCTCAATAGAGGGCAGGAGAAGCACTGTATTGGGCATTCTTCAAAATTAGTAAGACCACTTCTCGAAGAAGTTACACGAGAAAGCAGCCTCATCTCTTGATGATTCGTCGTGATTTGCATTGGATTCTTCTGCTATAACAGGAAGTTATAATGGTTTGAAGTTGTACACACAAATTAAGCTAAAAGAAATTAAGGAAACTTAAATTACCTGTAACAATCCCTCTTGCAACGCACACCGGATATGGGATATATAGCCAACCATCAATACCACAACGTACTCAAATTTATTAAAATGCCTACCTATGATTGCACCATAGTGCATATTTGCATAGGGCTCCTCATTGCAAGGATAACCCGTAAGACAATCACAAAAGAAAACACGTTAATCTATAACAAAAACAAACAAAATATGATTAAAAAAAGAAGACTAACTATTTAGTAGCATATCATACAAATAAAAAAACTACAAACTTTTAAATCAAAACTTTAAGCAAAATGATAACATACCTGATGGGTTGAAAGTCATAAAAAATGTATCGAGATGCATACTCTTTAACGGTTTAGTACAACAAAGGAATGCAGTTTTGTGAGTAGATTGTTTTCATTGTGTATATTGGTTGCTGATTTCACAACACAAACCACAAGATCATGATCAACTCCTGCCGATTCTGCCAACTTGTCAAATCTTGAAGCCAACATCTTGGCCAGCCTTGTCACACACAAGGTAGCTCGTGTCTGTGCTTTTCCTGCGTGGACTTTATCTTTCTTCTATCCACTTGTTCTGATATAACCAAATGGGAGCAGGTGATACAAAAAAAATGTAATCAAAGGCCATACGGTATGGTTACAACTGAAAAGACTAAACTCACCCACATAAGTTACTCCGTTTGTTTAAACATGTCTTTATATTCTTAAAAAAATTAAACATGTCTTTATATTCTTAAACAAACTGCGACACTCACTTGTCTAGTCCATCAGTAGTTTGAGCAGGGCAAATCATTCCCTATTGTTATTGTGAGTTATTCAATTGTCTTGGCTTTGCAAGTTTTCCTGTTTAAACAAACAAAAACATCAATTAACACTATGTCAGACAAATAACAACAGTATAATTCTTGTTGAATCCTAATAGTATGCTCGATTACAAATAGCAATAAGGATGCTCGATTAGAAGAACAACATCCTATAATGAGGCTGATGTGTCGATGGCAACAACATCTTTTAGCGATTAACCAAAGCATGAAAAACAAATCATAAATCGATACAATTAATATAAAAAACATAAATGGATCTTGGTCAAATTAACCTAAAAACAAAAATCGAAAATCAAAATCAAAACTGATAAATTCAATATAATATATATAAATCAAAAAGTGTAGAAAACGTTACCTTGTCATGAGAAGATTGATGTGATGAGATGCAATGTGTGTGTGTGTTCAAAATAATTTAATCCGAATATTATAAAAAAACCTTAAATAGAGTAATCTAATTTACCTTGATTACCTTGATTGTTAATGGTCGTCAGATTGAATGTATGAGAATAAATAGGCGATTATTTTATCGAGTTTTATTTTGAGGCCATGATATTTTTAAGCCCATGCTGACGTGGATTAGTACCCTAATAGATGACGTGTCAAATCCCTCCTTTTATATATAATGTAAAGATATATATATATATATATATATATATATATATATATATATATATATATATATATATATATATATATATATATATATATATATATATATATATATATATATATATATATATATATATATATATATATATATATATATATATATATATATATATATATATATACATATATATATATATATACATAGAGGTGGGGTAAATTGAGAAGGGTTGTTAAAATAAAAAGTGTAGGAAGGCCTCCCATGCTGACACCTGTCCACCCCCCACCGTCTTTTTACTTTATATAGCCAGGGGCATTTTCGTCATTTACTTCCGTCAGGTATATATACTCTAAACAAACACACATTCAACTCATTCTTGTTTGGTTTTTTTTATTTGTCTCTTTCTTTCCCTCGACAACCAATCGCCGACGATTCTCCACCATTAACAACCCTAACAACCAATCACCCTGGGCTATATATACCTGTAACAACCCTAACAACCAATCACTGCTGCTTCTCCACCATTAACAACCAATCGCCGCCCCTTTTCCACCACTAACCACCACTCACCGCCGATTGAAAAAGATGTTTGGTATTACAGAAATCAATAACAATTGTTATACATCAACCATTGATGATTGTTCTACATCAACGAGTAATAATTGTTCTACATCACGATCTAATTCCATTGCAGCTGATAATGAGGGTAAACATGTTAATTTTTCTGATGAGTTTACATCTGATGTTTAGGCGTTGTTATGATTTTTATTGATTTCTGATAATTGATGCATATTGTTAAACAAATTGATGCAGTAGATGCCTCATATAATGATTATTTTAGTTTAGGCTTTCATGAAATTTTGGTTGATTTTTATAGTAGTTTAGGTTAGAACTACTATAGGTTTATAGAGTTTTCTTAGGCTTCGTGAAATTTTGGTTGATTTAAACCACTGTTCGACTCTAGGCTTAATGACGTTTTTGATGATATAAAGTAGTGATTCGATAGGTATATCATGCTAAGGGACAATGTTATTACTTATGATTGAACGATATTTTTATTAACTTCAGAATTGTGTGATTTATTATGTTTTTGATACTTTCAGTGTGATATACTGTTATTGATTAGTGACGTTTGACCTTAAATCATGAAGTTTGGAATTACATGATTTGAGTGGAGGATTCTGATTTGTGTGACACTAGCTTTTATGATTCTGTTATAGTGAATTAGTGGACCGGTTGTCAGTTTTGGAATATACGACTTGATGATGCAAAAAGATGTTTGACCTAATGGTTTTAGATTTACTTTTGATAGTAGCTTAGGTGTTGAGTGGTTATAGTGCAGAATAGGTGTTAAGGGAAAGAAATTCTTACAAATTGGGCTGAGTAAACCAAATCAAAGCACACTCAGTAACAGGTGGTTATAGTGCAGAATAGGTGTTGAGTGGTTTACTTTTGATAGTAGCAGAATACAATAGAAATTATTACAAATTGGGCTATATAACTAGAAGTTCCGTAATGCGATCTTTTATGTAATTAAAAAGAGGATGGGATAGTTCTATCAACATGCTAATACCGAAAGACGCACATATTCACTAGCTATTTAGTAAAATATAAGCCCTTGTGGAAACGGGTGGATGGGTCGGGTGCCGTTCAACAAAGCACTTGATAGGCATGGACGCGTGGTATTTCTTCACTGATGCATGCCTCTAGAGGTAACTGAAAGCTTAGGCTATACATTGGCTGCAAAAAAGATTAAGGGTATTAAGTAGTTGTGGAAAAAAGAGGGCCGGTTGGTAATGAGTCGTAACTGGTTTGGAACGAAACAAGTAACTTTAGTGTGGCCGGGTTGACCAATAGGACAGTCCATCAGTTGCCAAATAGTCTATAGCGCTATGTATGATGTCAAGGATTGCAAATCTCGTGGGGGATAAACTATTGCATTGAAAAAATATAAAGTTCAGTGAACACATCATAGTTTCAGTACAGTTTTAAATTGCTGCTTCGTTTACAACTATGTTTAAACACTTTCACCGTCTTGACCAGCCTCATTAGTCATTTGTTCATCCCCCAGTCTCAATTTCCAATATACCAATCTGTAATTAAGCATGAAGAAGGTTGCATCATATTGCGTCACCTTTGTAGCCATGTCTAGTTTTCCTAACAATATTTCTAATGTTGGTATACAAAACTTATTTGCAATCGAACCAACTGCTGGCAATTGTCTGGATTCTTGTGTTGTCATTCTGATAGGTAAATGATAAAAAATTTATTAGAACAGGGGAATTCTCCTGCTGAGGGGATAAGGGTTTGAATCTAGTGACACATAGAGATCAATAATCTGCGTTTAGTTCAATTTGTTTCACAAACTGGCCCGAAAAGGGCATCTGGGACATTTCTATTAAGCTGGTAATATTATTTGTAGGTAGGTAACGTCGTCGATATTCCTAGTGGTGATAAAAACAAGGAAAAATGACAACACTTCATTCTTATGCACCCTACACCCCATGCTGTGTGTGATTTTGTTACTGAAATTGCGATAAATCACTTCTATTTAGTACCAACTTTAACTTGTGTAGTGTCTGTAATCTTGACAAAAATCTTAAGACACAAAGAGATAGACTATTAACATCAGCGAACTCACACATTGATATATAGTAAATGGAGGATATATAATCTCTTACTCAACATCAAAATTCACACGTATAATTTATTGTCTTATTTAGTGAAAACTTATAGAGGGGTTATCGTGCTTGTAGCGGGCTTGCAGCGGGCTTTATAGTTGTTGATTATGTGTAGGTTACGTGAAGGCTAAATTATGTTATGTGTAGAAGTTTTATACTGTGATGCACTTAATTTATATCATTGATGCATTAACTATTCATTTGTTTTAAACATACAGATTTTGAGACTGTTCATGTCAAGGATCATGTTGGCTATTATACTTGTGATGAGGATGGAAACAGGACGTGGTTTCCAGATAAAGATATTGATGTTGTACCTTTGGACCAGACCCAAGTTTAGTATAACTCCCTATCCTCAGATAGACGTTTCTCGTCATATTCTATGTCTCACTCGGTAGCGTTTGGCGTTACCGCCATTATATTCTATGTTCACGATATGTTTCACATGTCATGTTCATTCCACGTTCCTCATATCATGATCAAAATATGTTACCACGTATCATGGATCACGATATGTTTACTCATACTACACTCGCCATATCTCCACGTAGCAAGTTCAAAAAATTTCACGTATCACGTTCAAAATTTTTCACGTACAACGTTTCTTTATGTCTCGCGCATCGCTTCTAGTTAACAGTTAAGGCATAGTGTCTTTCATCGTAACGTTTCAGTTACCCTTGCACGTTAACTCTTATTTTCCTCGATCGAATTTAGGGGATCTACCTTCCGTAGATAACCAAGAATTTCTTCGGATTCCAAGTCAAGGTCAGGAGGACCAAGATTTATCTTTAGTGTCAAGATCTTCTGAAGGAACCGTTACAAGAGGGAGGCCACTTGGAAGCGGACAAGTTCATCCGACTTCTTATCCATTTTCACTTATCAATTAGATATGTCCTTTCAGACACGTCACGTTCCATGTCCTTTCAAGACATGACACGTTCCACGTTACTTCTACCATGTCACTTGTACGTTAATTATCTTACATACCCTCTCAGTTTGATTCGGGTATGTTTCTCTTTCAGTTACGTTATCTATAATTCGGGGACGAATTATTCTTTTTAGGGGGGAAGAGTTGTAAAACCCGCATGCTTTTACCATGAATAGTACCCTTAAGATCGTACATACTAGATTAAAACTTTCCTTTTATAGTACGATTACGTTTACGTGTTAGGATTTTACGTATTACGTACGTGTTAGAACACGATAAGTGTTTATTACGCACGAACACGCAATAATTAATTAAACAATAATTAATCACGAACATGCGATCATGAAATCATGAACGTAATTAAATCACGGGCTAATATTAATTACATATATATATATTTATTACGAACACGAATAAATATATTAAGTCACGATCGATAACTAATTAAAACACGTAAAACACGAACACGAGAACACACGAGAACACACCAATATTTTAGACACGGAAAAACATTCGGGTTACCCCTTGTGGGCCCCATTACCACGAAATTAGGGAGGGAGGATGGGCTTAGCCCATCAATTTTTACTAAAAGGAGGTTAAGGAAAATTACACTACTCATTTTTCTTTACAGAGAATTTTTACAAAACCCTAAAAAGATTTCTTCCTTCTTCCTTTGTTCCTCTTTTGGCCGCCACCCATAAAACACCATGGAAGGGTGTTCGGGTTGATTTTGATCTTGGAATTTATGCAAGAGTTCGTGTGTGTTCATCCTTGATAGATCCACGTATTCGGTATACCTTTTTAATCATTTCTCTTTTGTTTTGGATTTAAAAATTTAATAAGAACATGATGTTTTTAAAAACCTAATTAAAAACATAGATCTAACATGTTTATGATTATCGGGGAGATCAAAACAAGGATTTTTAGGGGTGTTTGTCTAGCCGACGCCTAAACCGAACCCCTAAGGGGTCTCGGCTTGGCACATGGACCACAACCGAGACCTCAAGGTCCCGGTTTGGTGATGTGGGTCCCACTACAGCAGCAAACCAAAGGGAACCCCGAAGTGGTTCGGGGTATGGTGTCGATTTCATGTCCGGTTCATGGTTTTTAGTCTAGATCCGGTTCATGGTGTATGTTTAGTTTTATTTTTTTATGATCTTATGTTTAAATTAAATTAATAATATGACATGATTAATTTAATAGCATGACTTAGGTTATTTTAATTACTAATAATCATGAAATTAATTAACCTAAGTATTTTTATATTTTAGACTTATAATTAATTAATTATTTAAAAACCATGGTTATAATTAATTAATTAACATGACTTAGGTTATATTATTAATAAATAATAATACATGTTTTAACCTAAGTATTTAACCTTATTTAATTAAAAACATGTTATACTTTAATTAAATATTTTAACCTATAGTTTAATTTAATTACATGAAATAATTATTAAAGTATACATTATATCATATGACTTAGAAAATAATCATGAAAACACTTAGGCTTATATACTTAGCTTATTTAACCAGCTTATTTCTAATTATGAAACTTTCTATTTTTAAAAACTTAAGTAAATAAGACAGCTAATCTATTTATGGAAACCTTCTATTTTTAGAAACTTATTTATTTCAGGCAGCTAATTTATTTATGGAAACTTATTTAATTAAGGCAGCTGATCTATTTATGGAAACTTTCTATTTTTAGAAACTTATCTATTTTAAGCAGTAGTTCTATTTTTAGAAACTTCCTATTTTTGGAAACTTTCTATTTTTTGAAACTTTCTATTTTTGGAAACTTTCTATTTTTGGAAACTTTCTATTTTAGGAAACCTGCTCTTTCTAGAAAGTTACTTATTATTACACAGTAAGTATAATAATACATAAAATATCAGAAATACTTAATCAGATTAACCAGAATATAAGATAAACACAATTTAAGGCTTTAAAACAGTAAACATGGTAAGAACATATAAAATAAGCTAAGACATGACATAAAACCAGCTACGTATTTAGTAAGCAGATACTTATTCATGTATGTATTTATGTAGCACTAGTGCTACGGAAGTAGGGTTTCTCTCAGTTCATCTTCTTCGTTCACTAGACATAAGGTACGGATTCCCGTCCTTTCAGTATGGACATTCTTTCCTTATTAGGATTCCCCGTATGCAGCCAACTGTTTTCCCGTAGTATAAGTTACGTGTTTGATTGCTTATGTTTAATTAAGATTACCTGTAGCCATATACATGCATGACCAGTTTCACCTAGTTATGGAGGTACTATAACCATAAAATTAGAGGCACTGATGTTATGACTTCACCACGACGGAGTGATTGCTCGTGGCGTCCCTTCAGCTTTTGGCCATTTATTTATATTTATCATGTGGGGCGTATGGGTGCATCCTAGTTACATGTTTTCAGTCAGGATTTCATGGTGAATGTGGTGTGTGCCTTGCATCCTTCACAAGGAGCTGATCCCTCCTACCCAAAAACCAGTATATTAAATTAGAGGCAGCCCCTCTAATTTGCATGATGAGGCCACCCCTCCAAGTATTCATGCACGGTGGATTTTCATGACCTATATTGGCTAATGGTAAAATATGTTAAACAGTTTTAATAAGATAAACATAAGGCTTTTCAAACTATAAAACCAGTTTTATGAACATGTTCCAGGTTTTCCAGGACTTATACATTTCCGCTGCTATTAAGTCTTTATTATGCTTAGTCATTCATACTATGTCTATATCCGTGCACTGAGCGTTTTGCTCAGCCGTTACTTTCCTATCCATGTCCCAAAACGGCAGGTACCCTAGGAAAGACTCGAGCATTTGGAGGACGTGCATAGGATGGAAGCTGCTAGAGATTTCTTTTCCTTTTTGCCTTCATATACTTATGCTTATTTAGTCTTTCATTCATTTCTTTTGCTTTATTATGTTTTGGGCTTATGTTTGGGAACCGATGTTTGATTCCGGTTATCCCTATGGTCATGTAATGTTTTATACATTTATCCTTGTATGCTTTGATGACACGCCATAATTACGCGTGACATTCCATTATCAAAATGGGGTGTTACAATTATGGAATCAGAGCCAAGGCTTCGACCTATAGGCTCTAAAACTCGACCTGTGACTAGTGGGTAGTCACCAGGACCTTCCTAAGCCAACGTCTGTTATTCTACGTATTGATGTTTTCAGCGCATTGTTGTTTTAACCATGATGTTTTCAAAACCTTGAGGTTTTAACCTTGAGGTTTTCATCGATATTGTTTTGCTAATATGGATGGACAACCGTCATTCATATTTAGTTATGTGTCATTGTGTCATGCATAATGTTCCTCGTGAACTGTGGCTATGTGGACTGAACCCCAGTAGTTCATAATTAGTCACATAAAATTTTTTTCTGATAAGTTTTGACATATGAGTTTCAGTTATTTATGTTTCATGTATCATTGTTGCAGGGATTATGACTAAGTAATGGTTGGTACAGGACTGGCCCTATTTAGTCGCATGTGCTTTTATCAAAACTTTTAATTTTGGGACCGACCCATAGGCGTCCCCTCGCCATGTCTTTTGTTTTGGAACCGACCCATAGGCATTCCCTCGCACATATAAAGGTTTTATAAACTACATTACGCATTCATGCACTGTTTTTCATGCATAAAATTTTTCTCATGATTTAAATTGGCATAAATTTTTTTATGTCCCCTCATAAGTTATTATGTTTTTATGTCAAGTATGTTTTCATACTGTCATGGTTAACTTCAGTTTCATGCTGATTATGTTATACACTTCTTCGTGATAGATGGTTTCATGTTTCTTCATGATAATTCTGTCTTCATGTTGATTATGTTTTACGCCTCTTTTGTTATTTACGTTGTCCTGCAAGACATTGTTGGATTTCATTGAATTCTGCTTTCATGATAGTCATGGTTGGTTTTCATTGATCATGCTGTCAGGCAAATCATCGTTGAATTTTGTGTAACCACACTTTAGCGTTTCTCTATGCAACCAGAATGAGGTACATACTGGCATTGCCAGGTTATCATGATGGTTTTCCTAACCGTTTAACCGATATACTTTCCTTAAATCATGATAAATGATCGACCCCATACCGATCATTTCATGTGCATTCCACGTGTACTCCACGTACCGTATTGCATGTGTATTACACGTACCTTAAATCCATGTATATTCCACTTGCAATACTTCACGAGTATTCGCTAGTCGATTCTGATTCACCTCAAGCGTATTTTCTATTGCTAATATTCTACAAGGTTGCTGATGCCGCTCATAACTTGGAGATGTTACTAAAGGTTGATGCTGCTGACGTCCGGAGACGCTACGAGATGCAGATGCTGTTCACAACCTGGAGATCCTACTAGACGAAGACAAAGGCGTCGGAGCTAAGCAGTTGGGCGAGAAGATGCTTCGCCATCAGACAATTTCCATCAATCATTGTCCCTAATTCTTAGTTACATGTCACACGTCATTCGGCTGTCATTTCAGCCATATGAGTGCAAACCGGTACCAGCCGGCCACTCAGCTGAATAGTTACATGAATCACGGTCATGAGAATGACCGTCATGGAACTGACAGACAAGACGATAGTAACCACTACTATGACAGAACTATCCTAAAAATCGCAACCGAGGCTCCGGCCGCGGACGTGATCAGACATACAAAGGATCAGTAGTCCAGCCGATCCGCCAAGTCTGGCATAATAACCTAATATTGTAGTTCTATGGAATTACGTCTCGAGACACATGTCAAGACATCAGTCAAGACACATGTCTCACGTATACTTTCTGAAGACACATGTCAAGACATCAGTCAAGACACATGTCTCACGTATACTTTCTGAAGACACATGACAAGACACCAGTCAAGACATATGTCATGCTTATATTTCCAAGAAACGAGTCAAGACACATGACTCACGTCCAACTATGGAACATTTCTAACAAATTCAGGGTACCCTCCAAGGGTATATTCATTTGGTTGTACCATGTATTAATCAGGCCACAAGAATTTTAATACCATTACCGGCGCATCAGTGAGAACTGTCACGTTGCCGATGTCACTTTCATTTCTTTCACCATATTTCATATATTCATGACCATGAAGGAAGCCTTTCGTATTCCCACATATACGAAGGTTTTCCTTCAGCTTAATGATGAGATCCAAGCTGCTAACGCATTTCCTCGGACAGACACGAGATGAATTTTATCCTAATTATGTACTATGAACAGCACACCATGCTACCATTCATAATTATGTACAGTAATGTTCAGGCTCCTGAATACATTCAGCTTGATTTTCCATCGGGAAAATCGGTACAAGTTATCTATGCTTACAAGCATGTGCGTTGTTAGCCATGGTCGCTAAGATTTTCTAGCTGTCAGTAACACACGACTACTAAAGTGCTTTTACGCATAGCCAGTTGATTATTCCAAAGTCTCCCTATACATTCCAGAAGAATCTACAAGGAGAAGGATGGTACCATGAGATTATGTGTCAGCTACCGTTGACTTAAACAAATCACCATTCATGACCATTATTCTCCTCCACGTATTGACGACATGTCCAATCAACCATATAGTGTTAATCACTTTCCCAAGATCGAACCCATGATCATGCTGCCAATAGTGACGAGTGAAAAAGCAGGACATGTCCATGACTGCTATTCGTACACGACTCGGTCATGCTAGATTTATGATTTTGAATTAGTCTCATCATTGCTCCAACGGCATTACAAGAATGAGTTTTCATGAACTCATAGCAAATTCATCAGTGTTTTCACCGAGGATAACCTGATTTCCTCTAAGCCTAGAGAAGAACAGGAAGACCCTATCTGCACTATGTTGCAAATTCTATGACAAGAGAAATTCTACTCTGGAAAATTTTCCAATATCAATTCTGTTTGATTACAGTAACACACTGAATCACATGGGTTTCTATGGTTAATCTTACCATGACTCAGCTTATGTGTAAAGGAGAGAACCCTACACTACATTAGGTGTTCTAGAAAATCCTACGCTAGGGGAGGTCTAGATTCAGAGACTCAGAGTTTCGCAAACTCCTATGTATCAAGTTCTAAGAAGCAAGATACAGTTACGTTCATATCTAGGTACCTGACATACCAACAGGTTAAGATAGGACACCAACAAACTGGGATGTTTTCATCATCTGAAATTGTGAATTGAAATGTGACAAGATCTCCACGGATTTTGGTTACCAGATTAACGCAAACTCAGAAGAAGCATGATGCTATCTGGGTTATTGCAAATAGTTTGATCAAGTCTGCAGAATCCTTACATCCGCAAGGATTGTAGAACCAACAGATTGATCGGACATGTTCCAGCCAAGGCTCATCCGACCACTTGGTAATCCCTCAGTTATCGGGTCAAACAAAGATTCACAATTGTGCTCCTTATTTACTTCACGTCTTCATTCTAATTCCACGACTTGATTTCGCGCTCGCGTTCATGACACTATTCACGTTCATGATCGTATTTTGGCTTACGATTTTACGTTCATTTTCTTCTCATTCTAGGAAGTTTGCAAGAACTTGAGAGACCGGACCCAAGTTTAGTATAACTCCCTATCCTCAGATAGACGTTTCTCGTCATATTCTATGTCTCACCCGGTAGCGTTTGGCGTTACCGCCATTATATTCTATGTTCACGATATGTTTCACATGTCATGTTCATTCCACGTTCCTCATATCATGATCAAGATATGTTACCACGTATCATGGATCACGATATGTTTACTCATACTACACTCGCCATATCTCCACCTAGCACGTTCAAAAATTTTCACGTATCACGTTCAAAATTTTTCACGTACAACGTTTCTTTATGTCTCACGCATCGTTTCTAGTTAACAGTTAAGTCAGATTGTCTTTCATCGTAACGTTTCAGTTACCCTTGCACGTTAACTCTTATTTTCCTCGATCGAATTTAGGGGATCAACCTTCCGTAGATAACCAAGAATTTCTTCGGATTCCAAGTCAAGGTCAGGAGGACCAAGATTTATCTTTAGTGTCAAGATCTTCTGAAGGAACCGTTACAAGAGGGAGGCCACTTGGAAGCGGACAAGTTCATCCGAACTTCTTATCCGTTTTTCACTTATCAATTAGATATGTCCTTTCAGACACGTCACGTTCCATGTCCTTTCAAGACATGTCACGTTCCACGTTCCTTCTACCATGTCACATGTACGTTAATTTATCTTACATACCCTCTCAGTTTGATTCGGGTATGTTTCTCTTTCAGTTATGTTATCTATAATTCGGGGACGAATTATTCTTTTTAGGGGGGAAGAGTTGTAAAACCCGCATGCTTTTACCATGAATAGTACCCTTAAGATCATACGTACTAGATTAAAACTTTCCTTTTATAGTATGATTACGTTTACTTGTTAGGATTTTACGTATTACGTACGTGTTAGAACACGATAAGTATTTATTACGCACGAACACGCAATAATTAATTAAACAATAATTAATCACGAACATGCGATCATGAAATCATGAACGTAATTAAATCACGTGCTAATATTAATTACGTATATATATTTATTATGAACACGAATAAATATATTAAGTCACGATCGATAACTAATTAAAACACGTAAAACACGAACACGAGAACACACGAGAACACACCAATATTTTAGACACGGAAAAACGTTCGGGTTACCCCTTGTGGGCCCCATTACCACGAAATTAGGGAGGGAGGACGGGCTTAGCCCATCAATTTTTACTAAAAAGAGGTAAAGGAAAATTACACTACTCATTTTTCTTTACAGAGAATTTTTACAAAACCCTAAAAAGATTTCTTCCTTCTTCCTTTGTTCCTCTTTTGGCCGCCACCCATAAAACACCATGGAAGGGTGTTCGGGTTGATTTTGATCTTGGAATTGATGCAAGAGTTCGTGTGTGTTCATCCTTGATAGATCCACGTATTCGGTATACCTTTTTAATCATTTCTCTTTTGTTTTGGATTTAAAAATTTAGTAAGAACATGATGTTTTTAAAAACCTAATTAAAAACATAGATCTAACATGTTTATGATTATGGGGTAGATCAAAACAAGGATTTTTAGGGGTGTTTGTCTAGCCGACGCCTAAACCGAACCCCTAAGGGGTCTCGGCTTGGCACATGGACCACCACCGAGACCTCAAGGTCCCGGTTTGGTGATGTGGGTCCCACGGAAGCAGCAAACCAACGGGAACCCCGAAGTGTTTCGGGGTACGGTGTCGATTTCATGTCCGGTTCATGGTTTTTAGTCTATATCCGGTTCATGGTGTATGTTTAGTTTTATTTTTTTATGATCTTATGTTTAAATTAAATTAATAATATGACATGATTAATTTAATAGCATGACTTAGGTTATTTTAATTATTACTCCCTCCGTCCCAAAATTATTGTCCATCTTTCTATTTTGGGTTGTCCCAAAATTATTGTCCAATACTAAAAATAGATAAGAAACTTTGATAAATTTACTATACTATCCTTGATTGAAATTGTTATTACAAACTTTAAAGAAGAATTAATTAATTAGCTAGGGGTAAAACTGCCATTATACTAAAAAGTAAGAGAGAGAAACTGTAATAAATGTACTTTTTTAAACTGTGTAATTCTTGTCTGGTGACAATAATTTTGGGACGGAGGGAGTAATAATCATGAAATTAATTAATCTAAGTATTTTTATATTTTAGACTTATAATTAATTAATTATTTAAAAACCATGGTTATAATTAATTAATTAATTAACATGACTTATATTATTAATAAATAATAATACATGTTTTAACCTAAGTATTTAACCTTATTTAATTAAAAACATGTTATACTTTAATTAAATATTTTAACCTATAGTTTAATTTAATTACATGAAATAATTATTAAACTATACATTATATCATATGACTTAGAAAATAATCATGAAAACACTTAGGCTTATATACTTAGCTTATTTAACCAGCTTATTTCTAATTATGGAAACTTTCTATTTTTAGAAACTTAATTAATTAAGGCAGCTAATCTATTTATGGAAACCTTCTATTTTTAGAAACTTATTTATTTCAGGCAGCTAATCTATTTATGGAAACTTGTTTAATTAAGGCAGCTGATCTATTTATGGAAACTTTCTTTTTTAGAAACTTATCTATTTTAAGCAGTAGTTTTATTTTTGGAAACTTTCTATTTTTGGAAACTTTCTATTTTTTGAAACTTTCTATTTTTGGAAACTTTCTATTTTTGGAAACTTTCTATTTTTGGAAACTTTCTATTTTAGGAAACCTGCTATTTTTGGAAAGTTACTTATTATTACACAGTAACTATAATAATACATGAAATATCAGAAATACTTAATCAGATTAACCAGAATATAAGATAAACACAGTTTAAGGCTTTAAAACAGTAAAACATGGTAAGAACATATAAAATAAGCTAAGACATGACATAAAACCAGCTACGTATTTACTAAGCAGATACTTATTCATGTATGTATTTATGTAGCACTAGTGATACGGAAGTAGGATTCCTCTCAGTTCATCTTCTTCGTTCACTGGACATAAGGTACGGATTCCCGTCCTTTCAGTATGGACATTCTTTCCTTATTAGGATTCCCCGTATGCAGCCAACTGTTTTCCCGTAGTATAAGTTACGTGTTTGATTTCTTATGTTTAATTAAGATTACCTATAGCCATATACATGCATGACCAGTTTCACCTATTTATGGAGGTACCATAACCATAACATTAGAGGCACTGATGTTATGATTTCACCACGGCGGAGTGATTGCTCGTGGCGTCCCTTCAGCTTTTGGCCATTTATTTATATTTATCATGTGGGGCGTATGGGTGCATCCTAGTTACATGTTTTCAGTCAGGATTTCATGGTGAATGTGGTGTGTGCCTTGCATCCTACACAAGGAGCTGATCCCTCCTACCCAAAAACCAATATATTAAATTAGAGGCAGCCCTTCTAATTTGCATGATGAGGTCACCCCTCCAAGTATTCATGCACGGTGGATTTTCATGACCTATATTGGCTAATGGTAAAATATGTTAAACAGTTTTCATAAGATAAACATAAGGCTTTTCAAACTATAAAACTAGTTTTATAAACATGTTCCAGGTTTTCCAGGACTTATACATTTCCGCTGCTATTAAGTCTTTATTATGCTTAGTCATTCATACTATATCTATATCCGTGCACTGAGCGTTTTGCTCAGCCGTTACTTTCCTTTCCATGTCCCAAAACGGTAGGTACCCTAGGAAAGACTCGAGCATTTGGAGGACGTGCATAGGATGGAAGCTGCTAGAGACTTCTTTTCCTTTTTGCCTTCATATACTTATGCTTGTTTAGTCTTTCATTCATTTCTTTTGCTTTATTATGTTTTGGGCTTATGTTTGGGAACCGATGTTTGATTCCGGTTATCCCTATGGTCATGTAATGTTTTATACATTTATCCTTGTATGCTTTGATGACACGCCATAATTACGCATGACATTCCATTATCAAAATAGGGTGTTACATGTTGACTGTAAGAATTTGAATAATAAAGTGAACTTGTTTCTTCGTGATCGTGATGCACAGATGGCCGTTGAGAAACTTTTGAGCAAAAAGTTGCATTCGCCAGGATTCTATGTTGATTACAAAACAGGTAATGCAGTTCATTTTTGTGTTTTGATGCAGTTCATACAACATTTTATTTTCTATTAGTTTCTTATTTAATTTTTTTTAGGTGTTGACGATAAATTGGTTGGTCTTTTTTGGGCTGATGAGCAAGCAATTAAAGACTATGGTGTTTTCGGTGATATCGTCTCATTTGATGCTACTTTTCGTTCTAACAAGTATATTCTATCTTAATTTTCTATCAAAAAGTTTAATCGTGGTTTACAGCTTTATTTAGTATTTTAGTTTATTTCTTTGTATATTAAAATGTAGGTACAAGATGGTGTTCGTCCCTTTTACCGGCATTAATCATCACAACCACTGTATAACCTTCGCTGTGGGTTTACTATCTGATGAATCGGTTGGTGCTTACAAATGGCTACTTGAACAATTCAAAAAGGCGTTTGGTACAGATCTACAAGTTGTAATTACCGACCAGCACCCGTCTATAAAGATCGTAGTACCAGAATACTTCCCAAATACTATACACCGTTTTTGTATGCGGCATATCATGCAAAAGTTGGTTACAAAGGTATGTTCTCACTTGTCTGTTGTAAAACATTACTGTCCTAGTTTACCTTTTTTTGATTTGTTTCTCGTGCACGTTTTAAGCGACTCAGTGATCAACATGGATAATTGTTTTGGTTTCTTAAAGTATCTATTACTGTTGATTTGTTTTTTTCAAATTAATGCACTATCTTTACACTGTAATGCAGTATTTTTAAAAGTCATGTTTTTAGAGCTAGAGTTGTTTGGAATTTTTTCATATTAATGCACTATATTTATACTTTAATGCAGTAGTTTTATAAATTTATGAATTTTCAGGTGGGGACTTCAATCTGTAAAAATATAAATTTCAAACGGCGTATATGTGATATAGTTTGGACCGAACAGATTTTACCTTTTGAATTTAAAGCAGAGTGGGAACGTATGATTGAGGATTTCCAACTTGGTGATAACAAATGATTACAAGATATGTTTGACCTACGGGAAAGCTGGATCCCGGCATACTTGCATGATGTGCTTATGGCAGGCCTCATGCGTACCACATCTAGGTCCGAAAGCGAGAACCATTTCTTTGGTAAATGGACAAGTAAATATTTGACACTTGTTGAATTTCTTAGTTATTATGAGACGGCTATCGAGTACCAGAGGTATATTGAGCGTAAGAACAATCACGATTCAAGATATAAGAATCCTAAACTCAAAACTGATCTTCAGATTGAAAAAGAAGCAAGTACTCTTTATACTCGAACTATATTCTTGGAAGTTCAAAATGAGATATATGCTTCTTATTCCCATTGCATGTCGATAAATGTTGCCCAAGTTGATAATGGTGAGAGATATTCAATTCGTGATATGCAAGCTGAGAACAAAATCAGGGGTGAAAATAACTTTGTTGTTTATCAGGTATGTGTTCTTATATTGTTTATAACTATAATGCAATAAGTTTTTAGCACTGATGCAGTGTGTTTTTAAACTTTAATATTTTTAAAAACTGTTATGTAGGTGGAGTTTTGTAAATCTAAAATGGAAGTTCAATGTAGCTGTAAACACTCCGAGTCATATGGTCTTCTTTGTAGGCACATTTTTTACGTGTTGAGAATGAACAATGTGAAAGAGTTTCCTCGGAAATACTTGAAGAAAAGGTGGTCAATGGATGCTAAGCCTTTCAAAGCTACAGTTAGGACAGTTGTCAGTGGGTCAGATTCGGTTTTGCAAAGTGAGGTTTTTGATTTGTACGAGATTTTTGAATCTACGATTGATCGCTTGGTTCATGACATTGGCATGTTGAAGATTTATAAGGAGCAAATGATGGAGTTGTTGAATAAAGCTAAAATCGATGTTCCAACGGTTCCAAAACTTAACTCGAAAGATATTATTAGTGCAATGCTTGGTGTGAAAGAGCCAACCTCAACTTCAAACGTTATAAATAATTCAGACCTGAGTTCAAATAAAGGATCCGGTGTTCATACGAGGTGGAAGTCAAAAGCTGAGATTGAAAAAGAAGCAGCTAAATCAAGTGACAAGCGGAGGACATGTAGTAAATGCGGGAATAAAGAAGGTCATAATTCCAGAACATGTACAAACGAAAGAATGCAACCATCTGAAAAACTCAAGAAAACATCTCAGGAGGCGTCGACGACAAGAACTGGTCTCAGATCTAGGCGAAATTGATGATGACAATTTGATGCAGCTACTTTTTACATATTGATGCAACTACTTTTTACATATTGATGCAGCTATTTTTTACATATTGATATTGTTGCTTTTACATACTGGTTTAGCTACTTTGAATACATGTGACAGATACTTTTGCATATTGATGCAGTTACTTTCTCATATTGATGCAGTTACTTTTTACATAGCAGTTTAAGTACACCTTTTTTACATAGTGGCATTTTTTTTACCTAAATCTATTTATATAAGACCTAAAAATAATTTTTGTAAATTTTTAAACCTAATTAATCTATTTTTAAACTATTTTATAAAAACCGAGAATTAAAATAATAATAAAAAATAATTGAAAAACGTGAAAAATAAAAACTTAGTACCAAAAAGTCCTAAACTACTAGAATAACAAAGGAAAAATGAAAAGCTTGACGTTTGCTTAACAAATAAGCTGGAAATGAGCTTATAAAACTCGAAATGATTATTAATAAGCAAAACAAAACCGTGTTAAATAGAGTTTGAATTGAAAGTATATCAGTAAAAGACCCAAGGGCAGAGCGGTATGTGTGTTTTGTTGTGAGAGGAGTGGCGCAGGTTCGAGTCCTGGCCACGTCCTTTTTGGTAAAACTTTTTCTTTTTTTTTTTGTAAAAACTGAATACCCAGGCTTAAAACAATCCACAAACACAAATTAAAAATGAAATCAACAAGAATTAAGCTATTTAAGAACAAAAACGTGACCATATTATTAATAAGCAGAACAAAACCGCCTTAAATAGAGTTTGATTGAAAGTATATCAGTAAAAGACCCAAGGGCAGAGCGGTATGTGTGTTGTGTTGTGAGAGGAGTGGCGCAGGTTCGACACCTGGCCACGTCCTTTTTGGTAAAACTTTTTTTTTAATTTTTATTTTGTAAAAACTGAATACCCAGGCGTAAAACAATCCAAAAACACAAATTAAAAATGAAATCAAAAAGAATTAAGCTATTTAAGAACAAAAACGTGACCAGATTAAGTAAAATGCTAGAGTGATGAAAATAAGAAAATAATGAGTCGTCCGATATACAAACACAATGCAATCATTCTCTGACAGAACTAGAAAACCAACTGATGAAATGGTGACCTGATTTGGCTTGTTTATTATGATTACTGATGCGTAAGGTCTGGGCACCTAATGCTACTCAGTTTAGTGAGATTTGAGTCTCAATGACAATTTCATGCAGCTATTTTCTACATATTGATGCAGTTACTTTTTACATAGCAGTTTAAGTACACCTTTTTTACATAGTGGCATTTTGATGCAGTGAATTTTTCATAACAGATATATTTTGATGCAGTGAAGTATATATTTTTTTTGATGCAGTTACTTTTTACATATATTTTTTTTTAAAAAAAAAACCTTAAAAATGGTGGAAAACTTCTCTCTAGCCGCCGCTGCCTAAGATCATCTTTTTTTGTTCTTTGATTTCTGATTTTACCTTTCTTATCACATAACGTGATTGTTGAGTAACTAATTCTCTGAATTTTGTTGCTTTTACGTTTATGTTTGTGTGATTGGAGGGTAAATCTGGTCAAAACGAATTAGGGTTTTCTAGGGTTTGTACGGCTGCCGAGTGTTTAAGTTCTAAATTCCTATTATGGTTCTTGATTACGATCTGTTTTTTGTTGGTTGTTCGTTTTATGGAGGTGTTCTATGGTGAAAGGGAGTGACGACTCTATTTTTTTAGGGTTTTACAGTATTAGGTTTTGTTATTTCATGGATAATAGGGGAATTGATGGTAATGAAGGGCATACGCATATTGATGTTAATGCGTTATCTGAACGAATGCAGCGTTTGAGGGAGACCATGGCAGGGTCTACGGCTGCTAGGGTTTCGTCATATGGTGCTGCTAGAATTACGAATCCAATTAATAATGGTTCGAGGGGTGCTGCATACCCTAAATCAGATGGTGATGACCTGGTACTTAATCAAGTTGATCATGGGATTCATCAACGCGTGGAGGTTGCCAATGTACAGCCTACAACGTCAATCAATATTGCTGATGAGCAGACGGTGAAAGGATCGCTGAGGGATGAGGCACATGCTGATGCGACACCTGCTGCTGAAGATGGTGATGTTGTTAATGTGGAAAAGGAGAGGGGTTCGCTGAATCAGGGTTGTACTAAGCTGCATGTAAATGCAAATGTTACACAGGTGGGTTCGTTTGCCTCAATACTTCAAAACAAGGGTGGTCTAAAACAATCGAATCCTAAGATGGTGAAGATCTCAGAATTACGGTGTGATGAGCATGTTGATGGAGCACGAGTAGCACTTCCGTATGCTGCTGTTGAAGAGGTTGAATCCCGATTTGCGCACACGTTGTACGGGCAGTTTATTGGTAAGTGTTTAGCTTTCCAATTGGTGGAAAACTATGTTAAAAATACGTGGGCACGATTTGGTTTGATACGCGTTCAATTGCATGAGGATTTCTTCCTTTTCCAAATCAATACGAAGGAAGGAATGGAAGGAGTTCTTGGAAATGGCCCGTGGTTGATTAGGACATTTCCTATGATCTTGAATATTTGGTCGCCTACTACTAATTTGAAAAAGGCGGAGATTAAGAAAGCACCAGTTTGGGTTAAGCTTCATCATGTGCCGATTGTTGCTTATTTGGAGGTTGGTCTTAGTCTTATCATGACCCAAATTGGCACACCTATTATGTTGGATTCCTATACGAGTAATATGTGTGTTAACTCGTGGGGTCGAAGCACATATGCTCGGGCGCTCGTTGAGGTTTCAGCTGATATGGAGTTATTGGATTCGATGGTAATTGTTGTCCCTAAAGGTCGTGATAAAGGGCATTCATTGGTTACGATTGATATTGAGTACGAATGGAGACCTCCGAGATGTTCTACATGCTTGATCTTTGATCATACTAGCGATATGTGTCCGAAAGTGAACAAGGAAGTGGTTGTTCGTGCTACTAAGGATGTGGTGGATGATGGGTTTGAGGTGGTCAAGAACAAGAAGAATAAAGGTAAGAAGAAGCAACCACAAGTTGCAGGTATTAAATTAACTAAACCAGCCCTTAATCTTCAGTTTCGTAATGTTGAGAGAGGCGAAACCTCTAAAACAAATGCTTCGGGTCAGAATCCTAAGAAGGCAGCTCTGATGCTTAAGAAGGGTTTCTTGAATAACAAAACATCAAGTTTTTTAGCTAAGACTAATGATAAGGATAAGAGTTCTCATAACTCTTTTGGTGCTCTTTGGGATAAGATGGATGATGGTACAGATTGGGATGACGGGTTTAAAACCAAGGAAGATGTGGTTAATGATAGTGATAGTGAGGTTGAAGAAGTCATATCGATTGATGATCGGCATGGTTCTCGTCAGCCTGATGTTCACTCCAAGTGCTAGCCATAATGATGTTTTACTTACATTGTTCATGCACCTTTAGGTGGTTCTTTCCTATTGGTGTTATTTGTTTTGTAATAGTTTAGTAGGATCATATGGCATGTCATATGATGTAGTGGTTGTTCAGGCATTTGCTTGAGGTTAATGTAGCATTGCAGCTACATTCCATTGTACTTCAACGCTTTTGGGAATATATTTTGCCGGGGTTTGGATTCCCCTTTACCCAAAAAAAAAGTATATATTTTTTTTATTTCATGTTAAAAAATACAATCATTGAATTTCAACAAATAGTAACACACACTAACAAGTAAATAAAATTGTGTAAAAATATTCATGTTTACAAGTAGTTTGTAAAAAAAAACAATGAGTACTTCAATTAAAGAGTAATAAAACAAGCTTTTTAGTTAACAATTGTCTTCCTAGGGTAGTATTGAAATTGACGATGACAATTAACGATGACCATTTGATGCAACTCTTTAGTCATCAGTTGTCTTTCTTACGGTATCACTAAATTTCTTCCACAAAGCTTTATCAAATCTAACATCAGAATCCGTTATAAGCTTTGAAATTATTGGCTTTTTCCTGAAGTATGATTGTGCGTCCTTCAACAACTTCCCTTTTTTGACGTTAAAATCCATCAGAAGGATTTTGGTCATGTACTTGGCACGAAGCATTTTTAGTTGTCTTTTCTGAGGTGGTCCTTCTTTCTTCAATGGTTGTAAAAAGTTTCCTCTACCAAGATATGTTTCCAAATGCCTCATAACAAATACCCCGCAATCGACAACATTGTACTTTGTTTTCCAATTAAAATCAACAATGTTAGGTTCAGAAACCAAAATGTCAATGTGTTTTTGGTGTTTATGTCTCTCCAGCTAATTTGTGAAGGAATCAATCTGTGCAAATTTAAATAAGCAGTTATGACATTGTAATGCAGTTTTTTTAATACTATGATGCAGTAAAATTATCAATATTATTCATATGTTATAGGACTGTAAAAATAGCACCATAAAACATTAACTATGATATAAAACCAGTGATAGACCTATAAAGGGTTTTTCTCTATATAAAATTAAACATATATATATATATATATATATATATATATATGAGATATAAGACTATAGTCAAATACTTTGATGCAGTGAAATAGCACAATAATGCATTAAGTATGAGACTTACGACGGCAAATGGGTAAGCACCATATCTTTTTTCTATATCATCAATGCCGTTATCTATGTTGTCTATGATGTCGATCTCAGCGGTCTTCAAATTAAAGCAAATGATATAGAAATGGTTTGATGAAGTATCTTTCGTCATCTTTATTGAAGGAAAAAATACCTGTATATATTTTTTATAAGAATATAAATTTATTCTAAACATTCTCACAAATACAATCAATTAATTCTCATAATAAATATACTTACCAAGTCGACGTCAAGAAAATTCTTCCGTTTTGCTTGAGTTAAAACGTTATGAATATTTTCATCAAAACCTTTCATCCTTTCTTGCACATTCTTCCCCGACTCAACAGTATAATTAGTCTGTTTTAGTTAACGTCAAACGATTACTAATGATCACAAAATTTAAAGTTCCAAAATAAATAAGTTATATATTTGAATTACTTACAAGCATTCCCGTATGGCAATATACATTTCCATTGCCCGAATGCTTGTCTCTGTGCTGTTCCTCATGATTTAATACAAAAGACCATAAGTCTAATATGAGTGCCGCAATTTCTATTTCAGGGTATAGGCTCAAGAAAAAAACACCTTCTACTCCAACTCCTTTGATGATCTGGTAAACAATCTCACTGTACATTTTGATATAAACATAAACTTTAAGACGGGTTTATCTATATCTGATGCATTAAAGAAAGGAAGTGATGCAGTGATAAAAATATGTGATGCAAAAGAGAAATTCGTACAGAGAACATTGAGAAATGATGCACTGTTAATAATATGTGATGCAGTGACAAAAGTAATTGATGCAGTTACATAAATATGTGATGCAGAGAATATAATGAAAATTCATACAAAGAACATTGAGAAATGATGCACTGTCAATAATATGTGATGCAGTGACATAAGGAATAGTGATGCAGTTATATAAATATGTGATGCAGTGAATAATGAATAGTGATGCTTTAAAAATAAAATATGATGCTAGAACTTACCTTTCGGCTGTGTTATTACCCCATATGTATTCTGCTATTTTTTTCCCTCTTTAGATAGTGGTTGGCCCAATACGCTTTTTCGTTGATAAAATGGCGACGTTAAAGCAGGAGGCAGCTTTACTTCACGTTTATCATTTTCAGTATCATCCGGTGGAGCAATGCAACTAATTGGTGATGCGTGCATATATATTTCATTTTCTTCTATCCTTTTTCTTTTTGCAGGCAGTGACTTAGCTTTTTCTATCTTAGATTTCTTTTCATTCTCTTTGGACAACTGAGTGTTACTTTGCTTTCTACCAAGATCTTTAAGCACTTGTTTTTTAGCCTGTGTCTTTTTAGAGACATCCTTCCCAACATTTTCGTCTACCACAGTTGTTTCTTTAGCTTGTTCCTTGTTAGATCTTCCTCTTTTACCAGGCTCTTGTCTTAGAACTTGAATTTCAGGTAACATATCTCCCTCTATGATGCCTTTCGCATCTAACTTCCCAACATCCTTTTTCAATAATTTCACCCTTATAGCATCAAATTTTGTAGTCTTTGCTTCGGTTTGAATTTCAACTGATAGCGGAATCTCTATATATTTTTCATGTTGTTCGACAATAGGTTGTGTACTCAATGGTGTATTTCCTTTCAAAGTTCTTGTGTAGTTTTTCGGTAACCTCAATTTCATACTATGAAAAGGTTTACTAATTTGAACTTTTTGAATTTGGGGAGATTTTGGTGCATCATCAATTAAGAAACTTTTTGGCAAGTTGTCTTCTACTTCAGCTAACAAAGGTAGTTTCATAACTGAGTAGTCCAAAAGCTGTTTGTTTACTTCTTCGATAGAAGGAAATTCGGTTATTAAACTGTTGATTTCTTCAATTCCAATCGAAGGAAAGTTAGCTTCTTTGAATATTTTAGAACCTGTAATTAAAACAATCAGAATAATCAATAGTTTTTTATGAAAAAATAGAATAACTTGTTTTTACTGCATCATAGTTACACTTTACTGCATCATAGCATTTTGTTAACTAGTCATGCATTAAGCTTTATTGATAGTTCACAATCCAGTGCATTACTAATTTTAAAAACACAATGATGCAGTGAAATTAATAGACAAGATAAAAGAATCAAATTAAACAATTTTTTTTGGAAATGCATCATATTGTTTTTGTTAATAGTCATGCAGTGAATTGAAATGAGAACCCAAACTCCAGTGCATTACTATGACAAAAACACTATGATGCAGTTGAATTAATCGACAAGATTTAAAGAGTGTAATTTACTTTCATCTGCTCCCAGGATTTCATCAGATTCCATTCCTCCTTGCATTTCACTGTCTTCCATTCCACCTTCTGTATCCATCTCTGTGTCGATGTCAGCGTGAAACACTTCTTCCTCACTATCAAAGAGTAGCGTTTGCGATTGATACTCAAGGAATGAATCATCATAAATGACGATAGCTCCATCTTTATTGTATATTTCATCACATATTTCAGGATTTGCACAATCTGTTAATTAAGAATCAAACTTTTTAAAAATACTTTATTGAAATTTACTTTATAAACCAGTTTGCAATATGTTCTTTAACTAGTATATCATAGACTATAATGCTAACCGCATTATAGTTTAGTTTATTACTAGTTAAATAAAACTTATGAGGCGGCCGAATTGTAGCATTAAACATAATTACCTATTTACATTAAACCCAAAATAATAGATAAGTTTTAAGTTTTTCCTAGTTATATTACAGACATTCAAAAGTTAAATTCAAAAATATACGATCCTAGATAATAAATATTAGTACAAAATCAAGAGAAGTGTTAGCGTTTATTTACTTTTAGGGGATTTCTTTTTACCCACTTCTAATTTTTTAGTGGGTGATGCTGTTGCTCCTTTGGTTGATGTTGTCGGTTTTGGCGTCTTGTTCCCCTCTTCCAATTTTTTTAGCAGGTGATGTTGTTGCTCCTTTGGTTGATGTTGTCGCTTTTGGCGCCTTGTTCCCCACTTCCAATTCTGCTGCTCCTTCCGTTGATGTTATCTTAGTTGGCCCCTTGTTCCCCACTTCCAAATTTTTAATGGGCGATGTTGCTGCTACTTCCGTTGATGTTGTCCAATTTGGCCCCTTGGTCTTCAAGTTTGTCCAATTTATGGTTGCTAACCTTGTCCTTCTCGTCATTTCTGGTGTTGAGTTTGGGGTAGAATTTCCTTCCTCCATTGAACTAAGCGAGATATATTCATTGGTCTTCCCACCATCAATATGGACATCGGTCACAGCATCAGCATTCTTATTCGCCACATCAGAGTTTTGCAAATCACATGCAGTTGCACCATCATTCTCAGTAGCTTCAGTTGCACCATCATTCTCGGTACTGTGATTCGCCCCATCAGACATGCTTTCATACAAGTCTTTTAAAAATGATTTACTTTTTTCCTCAAACATCTGAAATTCTTCATCGTGTGGGTACTCTTCCAAAGCAATCTTAACCTTATGTTTGTTACTTTCAAACACTTCCTTAATCTTTGACAGTGAGTCATTCAAGCAATCTTTCATATCCTGCATGATTTAAAAAAAATACATTATGATGCAGTGAATAATAACTATGATGCAGTTTTTAAATATTTTTGTTTTCTGACTTTAATTCTGTTTATATGTTTTTTGTTTTCCGTAGGCAGCTAGTCCTATAATAGGAAAATCCCTGAAAGATTCCAAGCAAGATAAAGATACACCAGAAGGACCCACTTTAAAGACTGTAAGACCCGAGGGGGAGATAACAGCAGGTTTGCATTTTGACATCTTTTTCAACTTACAGTCGACTTATCATCTGTTTTATTAAACATTCATGATTATTTTAAATGTAGAGCAATCATACATTTTGGTCAAGCGATTACACATGTATACAGTTTTTATATATGGTTGTGTGGGCTAGATTCTAATATATATAACTAACATGCTTTGCAGTGTGAGTAGACTCACATTTGTAAGCTAAACTTCACTTGGAATGATTTTGAGCATAAAAACATTGTGTAGTCTTTACTGCTTTAATTACCCTAGATTCATAAGACAAAGCGCATTAGAATGTTGTGTGACCACAATCTTAGATTTCTCATGAAAAATAGGTTACCGTGGGTAAATGATTGTGCATGCAGATATGACTTGCTTATAAGGTATTGAAATATTTGATATAAATTTCTAGTAGGTTTATAAAACGTATGTTGAATGCTAGTTGTTTCTTGAATGGCTGTTTGAGATTTTAAACACAGAGCACTTAAAAATCTATTCTAGATTATGGAATCTGATATGTTACTCCCTTTTTGTAGCTTGGATACACTAAAAAACACCTAAAATTATTTAAACATTGTTACAGCAGCAAAATGAAACTTAGTTTTTACCTGACTTGTTTTTTTTATCTAAACTGTATAAGATCCTCGTCTAATTGACTTGTATTTCCAATATGTTTCTTTTTCTTTGTCTTGTCAACCTTCTTCTTGGGGGGAAAGAACTCGTAACCTTCAAAGATTGGAAATTTCCCGAATCCTTTCATAACATCTATTTCTTCTTTCTCTCTTTGTTTCAACAACTCGGTGTTCCATCCTTTGAAAACAGGTGATGTTCTTTTCACAGTTATAGTTGGTGAGATTGTGGAGCTGCAGTATAGTAGCTACAAAAAAAGGAAGTGATGCAGTTAATATAGGAAATGATGCATTTAATATAAGTAATAACACAGTTTTATCTATATATGATGCAGTGAAAAAAGGTATTGATGCAGCAAAAATAAGATTAAACATACTAAGAAGTTTAGAAGCATTAAAAAATCGTACCGCCAAAAGAAGTTTGGAAACACCGAAATAACCTCCTGGTTTTGCTTTCCATATCTTAACTCTTGATCGAATGCATTTTAAAGCATATCCACACCAATCATAGTTTTGAAAATCTTCAATATCTCTTAAGGTAGGTAAGAATCTTTGATTGATTGTGTCATCCTTATTACCCCCAGCCACAATATTGAAAAAACCACTAAAAATCCAACTTTGAACTCCCAACCCGTTCCAGTCAAACTACAAACATGATCATCAACTATAGATATATGAGGCCTTGGCGCTTTATCCCCTCCCCTGGAGTTGTAGCTCTCCAATCTATTGTTGTTTTGTCTTATGTCGTTGTAGCTCGAAGAGAAATCACTTCTTTCTCTCCCATTGGTATTCTAAGCATTTCATGAATTAATTCCTTTGTCACCTTAATTTGTCTTCCATCATCCATGCGTATTGTGTCCGTATCACAATCAAAGTTAAACGCAACCCAGTACGCAAGCTTTGATAGAATGGTAGGGTAATCAAAATTATTATAATATTCTCCCAAACCCATTTCTCTTATAGTCTCAACATGGGCGTTTGTTAAAGATTCCAATACAAGCTTCAAATGATTAGAAGATATTCTTGAATTAATATTAGGAAAAGTAACCTTTTTTTCACCATCAGCATCCATATTTTCATCATCAATCGATAGAGGTTCTTTCTCCAATACATCATCATTACTAACCTTCTTTTTTCTTTTAATAGCAACTATCTGTTCTACAACGACTATTTGACTATTTTGAATATCTCTATTCCCCTTTGCCATTTTCATTTTCCCAACCAACTTATCTACACCTACTTCAGTGTTTGCCATTTTCTTTTTCCCAACCAACTTATCTACACCCACTTCAGTGCTTTTTTGCCATTTTCGCAACATCTACGTTGTTTCCAAGATTCAATATATTACCCTTCAACTTATTTACATCAACAAGTGACGGAACATCACTCACATTTTTTCCTGCTGCATCAAAGAATAAAATTAAGTGCATCACATCAACACAAGTAACTACATCAAGTACAAAACTAAAACAAACCTACTATACATAATGCAAAAAATAACTACATCATACCAAACTAATGCAACACAAATGTAGACTTATTGCATCACAGTTTAAATTTCAGTGCATCACACCAATACAAATAATTACATCAAGTACACAACTAAAAAAACTTATTGTAAAAAAATACTCTACATAATGCATCACAATGTAGATTTACTGCATCAATTTTTAAAAAAAACACACTTTTGGACAACTAAAACACATGTAAAAGTAACTGCATCACACCAATACAAATAGCTACATCAAGTACACAGAAAAAAAAAACCTACTGTAAAAAAAACCTACCATACATAATGCTAAAAAGAATTTTGCATTTAACAAACAACCTAGCATTAAAACACATTTAACCTAGTAGCCTAACTCATACTTACACATTATTACCACATACTGCATCATAACGTATAATTAAGTGTATTCAGCAAACAATATAGCAAACAAACACATATTGCATCATAAACACATTTCCGCAAATAACAGAAACTTCACTAAACACAACAGACCACTACATCACAATTTAAATTAACATCTATCAAAATGATGTTCCCTGAATAATTCTAAAAATTTTCGTTTGACACATTAACCTACGTTTTCGGTATATAACGCAATCTACGTTTAACCGTCCTTTTAAAACATGTGACCACTACTACATCAAAACTTAAATTCAAATGTATTAAAGAAAAACCTTTTCTCTTTTTTGCTTGATTTGGAATATTCTGAATATCATCTGATTCTGGGGGATTTTGATCAGGTAAATCATTCCCATTCGAATTTTGGCTCTTCTTCTTTTTTGCCCGATGGCTACTTTCTTCGGGTTTGTCTTGATGGGCATGTTGTCCCGTACCGACAGATTTTGTTGAACAATTTTTTTGCCTTTTTGATGATCTTTTGCTTGTTGTCTCGTCATTCTGATCCGTTTCATGATCATTACTACCTGTAAGACAATAAATTCACACGGTTAACTATTATTACATTCAACAAATGAAAAATCAATGAGTGAGTTATACATAATCAAACTTCGCATCAGTGACTTATACACAATCAAAGTCTAACAAGGATAACATAGCTACTCAATAGCTTCGGTAACACATATTTGCTCTCAAAGTTTTCAAATCAACATAAACGACATCTTAAGCCAGTTTTCTCTTCAAAGAAGACATCGCCACGATTCGTCTATCTCGTGAATACCATCTTCTTGCCAATAATAGAATCCAATATGCACCTACTTCTTTTTGTTTAGCCTTTTTTTAATGTAAGTAGCTCAAAAATTTGACCTTCACATTCGGTTTTTGATAGATACAAAAATCATCAATACCATGAAAAAGCGAATATGAATGCCAAATTATGAGGTCATTTACTAAAAAGGATAAACAAAAAGATGCTAATGTATATTGGATTCAATTATTAGGCAAAAAGATGATGTTCACGAGAAAAAAGAATCATGGCGATATCTACTTTGAAGAGGATACGGGCTTAAGATGTCGTTTATGTGGAGTAATCTTTGAGAGCAAACATGTGATACCGAAGCTATTTGAGTAACTATGTATCTTTTATCTTTTTCTTTACTGCATTATATATATTAACAAATACATAATTATTCTTTATCAACTAAATCAATACCTTATATACTACAAAATGAGAAAAAAATTGATGCAAGATAAATGAAACCTTATACTTAATCAACAAGCATATAGAAACTTAATAAAAATCCAGTGCATCAACGACTTACAACAATCGAATCAAGCAACACAAACACATGTTGTATATGGAAAAGTGCATTAACTTTTATACAAAAAGTGCATTAAGTTTACACAAAAAGTTCATTAAGTTTATACAAACCCGCGCATACAAACTCACAAATTCATACATCTAAAATCATCAGCCCTTATATTATTCTATACCTGTCCCGATTGCCACAATAAACATACTTACTGCATTAATTTATTTGAAAAGTTGCATCAATAAAAAATGACATAAACCACACGAACACATTCAAAAACTAAATATATATAGTTACTTACTAGCTTTGGTATCCCATGTATGCTCTTTACAGCTCCACATAAACGACATATTAAGTCAGTTTGCTCTTAAAGATAGCTATGGCCAGGATATCTCTTTCTTGTGAATGTCATCTTCTTGCCAAATAATTGAATCCAATATGGACCAACTTCCTTTCGTTAGCCTTTTTTTTATGTAAGTAGCTCAAATTTTGACCTTCACATTCGGTCTTTGATTGATACCAATATCATCAGTATCATGAAAAAGCGAATATGAATTCCAAAGTAAGAGGTCCTTTACTAAAAAGGCTAAACAAAAAGATTTTGATGCATATTAGATTCAATTATTGGGCAAGAAGATGATGTTCACGAGAAAGAGGAATCATGGCGATACATCTATCTTGAAGAGGAAACAAGCTTAAGATGTCGTTTATATGGAGCTGTAAAGAGCAGATACGTGATACCAAAGGTAGTGAGTAACTATATATATTACCTAAATTCAATGATTTTAGATAATCTAACCTCCTAAACCACATCAAGTGTTGTATCACATAAATATAGAAAGTGCATCAGCAAGAATAAATAAATAAGCTAACCTCCTAAACTACATCAAGATGTCGTTCATGAAATTAAATCAATTCTATTCTACCATGTTTGAGACAATTTCATATACAAATAAACAAAAGTCTATCAAAAATCAGAAATGTCCTAAGTAGTGCTTAAGCAAGCATATACGTATTGAAAAACAGATTTATAAAGCTTCTTGCTATAAACCTACTTAAAACAATATTTGCCAAAATATCTAACTTACTGCATCAACTAATTAAAAACTGCATCAGTGTCTAATATCAAAAATTGCATATAAAAACATTTAAACTACCACATTTCTAAATTAATCATAAAAAACTACATCAGTGTATTATATTAGGTGCATTAATATTTTATTCCGATCAAACTAAACATTCATAATTCTATAACAACAGTACATTACTTCTTTAAAAACCATCAATATAAAACCACATTAGTGTCTAATATTAAAAACTGCATATTAAAGCAGCTAATATAATACACTGATGCAGTTTTTTATGTTTAAACTACCAGATTTCTTAATCAAGCATATAAAAACTGCATCAGTGTCTAATATTAGCTGCATTAATATGCAGTTTGGCTGATTTATGCAGTTTTATGAAACTATCAAACTAATGATTTTTACACTAACATATTGAAGTAAATTGAACAAACAGCCTATATCAACCTATTATTGTATGCTTAGGCCATTTATGATACTCAATATTGTCACCAACTGAATACAACAAGTAATCCCAAACACACCCTTATATGGACAGTTTGCAAATTTTTCAAAAAAAGATAAACCAAATCAATACCAAACTAATCCTAGGACTTCACAGTTCATATAAAAACTAATCCTAAAACATCATATTAAAACCGCATCAGTGTCTAGTATTAAATACAACATATAAAACATTTAAACTACCAGATTTCTAAATCAAACATATAAAAAGTGTATCAGTGTCTAATATTAGCTGCATAAATATGATATTTTCAGATAAATAAAAACAAACATCAATATGTTCACACAAACTTACCTAACCTCATAATTCATAAAATATATTCTGATTAAATGCATACGTTCACAGAACCTACAATTTCATTGATTCATTTACAAAACCTCATTCACAGAACATGATAACAACAAATACTGAACCAGGTCATATCAAATCATTTCACAACTCATAATAACCAATTTCATTCACAAAACTTCATTCCTAAAACCTCATATGAAGATACTGATAGCAACCAATTTCATTCGCAAAACCTCATATAGAAAATCACATTAAAGTTGATAATATCGATTTCACTAACATTGCTATAAAACACATATATGTCATAGCAAACACATATAAACCACAATAACTGCATCAAATGTTTTTAGAATACATACAAACCACAATAACTGCATCAACCGCATGAATAAGACACAAACAAACAAAAAATAAGACACTATGCACGTAACCTAACCTAGACTCATACTAAACAGGAAAGTTCCTATCGAATCAGTTTAATGTATCAAATGCATAAATAAGACACAAACACACAAACGACTAAGACACTATGCACATAACCTAACCTAGACTAATACTCTACACAGTATTCCCAATATTAGTTGATGCATCGCTTCATTACGTCAGCTGAATTAATAGCATATAAACCCACACACATATACTTTTCTACAACTGAACACATCTGCCCATATTTTATCATAGTATCAGGCACGATAGGCAACCCTAAACTACATTAATTCGACGCAAACACTACATTAAAGTTCTACAAATGATCGTACACAAACACACAACTTCATACAACTAAACAAATCTGTCCGTATCTTTTTATATTCTCAGGCCCGATAGGCAACACTATTCTGCATTAATTAAATACAACAACTGCATTAAGGTTTTACAATTGCGCGCACACAAACACACAATTTCATACAACTAAACAAATCTGACATATCTTATTCTCTTTTCAAGCCCGATAGCTCACACAAACTGCATTAATTCGATACAAACACTACATTAAAATTTTACAAATGCGCTCATACAAACACACAATTTCATACAACAAAACTAATCTGCCGCCTTTGTATCTTATTCTCAGACCCGTTAGGTAATCGTAAACTACATTAATTCAATGCAAACACTACATTAAAGTTATACGATCTGAATAAAGTTATACAATCTTAAAAAATTGTAAGCCCGCTACAAGCCTGCAGCAAGCCCGCAGCAAGCCCGCTGCAAGCCCGCAGCAAACACGCAGCAAGCCTGCAGCAAGCCCGCATCAAGCCTGCATCAAGACTGCAACAAGACCATATAAAAACTAATTGCAAAATACTGCATACCTAGTACACTTAACAAAATTTAGCCAACATATATCATACAAATACTTCATAACATATATCAATTTAAACAAAATCACTTACTAGATGATATAGTTATCGAGTTTTCTGGCGATTTTTCTTTATGATTTTTATAAAATACTTTTTTTTTCAACCATAGTCTACCACTTTTCCTTTTTACTAAATCAATTAAATTAAAATTTGTATAAGTATTTAATAAACATAAAATAAAAAATAAAAATAATTAGGGTTTTCATTAGTATTTACCTGAGCGAGAAAAATCCTTCAAATTCGTCCTCACCATTTCTAACCACCACCAACCACCGTGGATCCACCATAAGCATGCACTTGTCCAATTATCGTCGTGTATCCACCACAAGCAGTTGCTTAAAACATACAAAAAATAATGTATTATTAAATAAAATCAATTATAAAATCAATCTTATATTAAATCTTATATAAAATCAAATTTTTAACAAATTTATTACACCAGCTGCATCATGCATACAAACATACAAATATACACTTTTCGACAAATAAAACACATTTTTGTCTAACCTAATGTAGCATCTGTTGCATTATAATTCAATTACAATTGCATTAAACATAACCCACCATGTATAAAAACGCTTTTAAGCATATAACACAACCTATACATATCCTAGCTTATGCTCATACACAAAAACTTAACATATGTTGCATCATAGTATAAATTCAAGTGCATCATACCAAAAATGAAGCCTATGAACACATTTACGTACATAACAAAACCTACGTTTAATCTAATTTATACTTATACGCGACAAATCAACACCTACTGCATCATAGTTCAATTTAAGTGCATCAAGCAGATAACCAAACATACAAACACATTCTCGTACATAGTGCAACTTAGCTTTAACCTAATTAATCCTTATACGCGGAAACTCAAAACCTACTCCATCACAATTCATGTTCAAGTGCATCACACAAATAACCAAACAAATAAACATATTTATACACATAACATAACCTATGCTTGAGCTAATATATCTTTGTACATGAAAACTAAACTCCTACATCGTCATAGTTCAAAATCAATTGGATCACACAAATAACCAAACATACCAACATACATAACCTACTACATCACACAAATAACCAAACATACCAACATACATAACCTACTGCTTCACAAAAACAAAATGTTACTTCATAATAACATGAAATACAACTACATCAACATTCAAAACAATTGCATCATAATGTAAATTTAACGAATCATAGTTATATAGTCTGGTTGAGACATTTTGTCAAACACCTTATATACAACTTTCTTAAAAACTTTTTTTAGCTATTTAATCTACATTTTGTTCTAGATCTTGAAGAAAACATGATGTGAAAATAAATTAAACTCTAAATATAACATACTTAGATCACAAAACATAAAAATCGATGCATCAACAAACCGAGTACGCGATTATAGCAGAATGAATTTAACAAAATGATGTAAGTGACATTTACCTAGCTCGTGATTTTTACATAACTAATAGATTTGGTGATTTGATGATATGATGATTTGATGAATTGATGATTTGATCGATTCAATGCTCGATTGAAATGACTTAATAGATTAGGGTTTGCTGCGTTTTTTGGTTGTGTGTGTTTTTTTGAGATGGAAATGAAGACAAACGTAGAAAAGAACGAGGTAGGGGCGGTTATTATTAACCCTAAAATAAGGAAGTAGTCAGTGGGATGTAAATGACCGATTTGCCCTCAAACTTTCCAAGAAATTACAAATATGCCATTCCGCTTTTTTTATTATTAAAATCAATTCCAACGGCTGAGATTCCTTCCTAGTGTTTTTATTTTAAGGGGCTTTCTATTATATCCCCACCCTATATACATATATACATATATATATATATATATATATATATATATATATATATATATATATATATATATATATATATATATATATATATATATATATATATATATATATATATATATATATATATATATATATATATATATATATATATATATATATATATATATATATATATATATATATAGAGAGAGAGAGAGAGAGAGAGAGAGAGGTGGGGTAAAATGAGAAGGGTTGTTAAAATAAAAAGTCTAGGAAGGCTTCCTGTGCTGCCACGTGTCCAACCTCCACCGACTTTTTAATTTATATAGCCAAGGGTATTTTCGTCATTTAACACACTAGGCTATATATACCAAGACAAACACATCGCATCTCATTCTTGTTTTGTTCTTTTTTTCCTTCGTCTCTTTCTTTCCCTACGATCACTGTAACAACCTAACAACCAATCCTCGCCGCCCCTTCTCCACCACTAACCACCATTAACAACCAATCGCCGCCCCTTCTCCACCACTAACCACCACTCACCGCCGCTTCTCCACCACTAACCACCACTCACCGCCATTGAAAAAGATGTCTGGTATTACAGAAATCAATAACAATTGTTCTACATCAACCGTTGATGATTGTTCTACATCAACGAGTAATAATTGTTCTACATCACGATCTAATTCCATTGCAGCTGATAATGAGGGTAAACGTGTTAATTTTTCTGTTAATTCAGTATATTTTTTTTTTACATGTTTTTGTTATATTATTAGTTTTGTGTAGGTTTATAATGTTTAGTTAGGCTTTTGATCAATTTACATCTGATGTTTAGGCGTTGGTATGATTTTTATAGATTTCTGATAATTGATGCATATAGTTAAACAAATTGATGCAGTAGATGCCTCGGACATGATTATTTTAGTTTAGGTTTTCATGAGGTTAGAACTACTATAGGTTTATAGAGTTTTCTTAGGCTTCATGAAATTTATAGCATGTCTAAGCAGATGTGTTTAAGATTGAGTAATGGAGCTGGAAGCACTCGTGCTACCCTGTCCTGAGCCACAGATAAAAAAGAGATCGATTATCAATAACAATTTTTACTCATAGTTTAATCAATTAGGTACCAGGTGGACGATATTACCCGAATGTAGTAACCTTTAACAGACAGATATTCAATCACTGATAAACATTTGAATAGCTCACCAATGGTGAATGCTTCATCCATACTTCCACGGAAGTCCTGCAGCAGGTTACGATATAAAGATTTAAGATAGGTTACGAGAGTGCATTAGGATTGACTATACAATAAGATACTTACAAGAGTGACACATTTCAGTAACGGACAATTGGAGAAGAGATGTAGCAAACTGTTTTTAGAGGCGTGATGAGTTCCCAAGTGCAAGCTTGTAAGGCTACCAACTCCACTAAACGTCAGATCATAGTCAAAATTACAACTTTCTATATACAGGTCCGTTAATTGATACATAGAAAAGATAGATAAATGTGGTCTATATGTAGAGTAATAACCCAAGTCAAGTGTGAATTTTTTGACAGTATTGTTGTTCCTCGCCAAATGAGTTATTATGCGTTCAATTTCAACACACGTATTTGAACCCCTGGATGGTAGATAACTTAGATCCTCCTTGTGAAGTAAGAAATCTAAATTAAGGGAAAGGCCAAACTCGAGGATCGGACCTTGGTGGAGTAACATAACTTGGTATATCGCCAACATAACTTGATAACTTGTGTTGTGAGGGTTGTGTCGTGAGGGCCATGGATGTTTCGTGGACGGTTTTCACCGATTCCATGCTTTTTACCCGGTCATTTTCCGTATTATGCGTTATAGTTGTAGTCATAAGGTCGTTAAGATCGTTTTAGTTTGATGGTCGATATGGTTTAGTGGTTGGATCTTTGACTTTGTCGGAGTCTGAGGGTTATTGAGGTCGTTGTAGTTTGAGTGTTATAGTTTGAGAGTCGTAAATATTCGTTGTAGGTATTTTTGGTCGTTGTAGTTTGAGAGTCGCTACATTTTATATCCTTCTTTTTCTGTTTAATTCCGGGAAAAACCCACGGGCATGATGTTTGTATCTAGGATGTTTAGTATGTGATGAATGTTTGGGAATTCACTCAAATTATTAGTATTTATTAAATGAAGGATATTAATTACTTAAGATGTGGAAACTGGAAAGAAAAATGAGATAAATTGGCAACAATGGCAATTTGAACTCGTTAACTGTCGTATTCGAACTTATTTTCTTCAAACGGCTGGTTGTGGTGTCTGCTTCATTTAGTCTGCTGGTCTATGCGTGGTTGAAAGTGTGCTGTTTGGTTGTGAATATTTGCAGGCTGTGTTTTGCCTTTGTTTCTGAAGTCGTTTTCCTTCTCGTCACGGGATATAGTTTTTGGTCTATATCAATGGTTATATGGGTTTAGGGTATCTGGTTTTTTGATCCTGCGCAGAGGCTGTCATTGTTTGGTTCTGCAGTAAAGGCTCCTGCATAGAGGTCTCTGTTTCAAATTTGTTACTTATGGTTTGGTCTTGTTGCCACAATGTCTTTTGTTGGGCTGGGTCTTTAGTGATCTTAATTTGTTTCTTTTTGGTTTTGTAAGTAGGTCTTATGTTGTTTCATGTCATTTGTCAAGTTTTTTTTATAATTTGTATTAGGATTGGAGATACAACAAAATAGATGAAATAAGACATGGACAATTTTGAACATTGCTCCAAATGTTATCGGTTGGTGTATTTGTACTAAAATATGGTTTGCGTGAACCCATTTAGGCAATCTCTGGCTGCCAATACAATGTTTTGGTTTTCCCTTTATGTTTGCGATATAAATAGATGGTCCATATAGAACATTGCAGTCAATCAATGAAGTTATCAAGGGTTTTTTAGGATCGGGCTTGCAGCTAGCTTGCAGCGAGCTTGTAGCGGGCTTGCAGCGAGCTTGCAGCGAGCTTGCAGCGAGCTTGCAGCGGGCTTGCAGCGAGCTTGCAGCGAGCTTTGCAGCGGGCTTAATAGTTGATGATATAAGCCACTGTTCCAAAAAAGTTTCCAACGGGCTTTATAGTTGTTGATTATGTGTAGGTTACGTTTAGGCTAAATTATGTTATGTGTAGAAGTTTATACTATGATGCATTTAACTTATATCATTGATGCATTAACTATTCATTTTGTTTTTAAACATACAGATTTTGAGATTGTTCATGTCAAGGATCATGTTGGCTATTATACTTGTGATGATGATGGAAACAGGACATGGTTTCCAGATAAAGATATTGGCGCTGTACCTTTGGAAGGTGCTAAGTTTGTGTCTATTGATCAAGCTTATGATTTCTATAAGGATTATGGTAAAAGGGTCGGTTTTGATGTTAGAAAGGGTGTGCATTATAAACCTAAAGATGGTGAACCACCAAGCTTGAAGTGGTTTGTATGTTCAAAAGAAGGTATCAATCCTGAACCTAAAGAGGCTGCTAATAAGCCTAAGGAGGTTATATCTGACGTTAGTGACTTTACTATGGATGAGAATGTTGAAGTAAAGCAGACAAGGAATCGAGGCTCTAGTAGATGTGGTTGTTTGGCTAAAATTCGTATTAAGAAGATTCCAGGAGGTCTTTATAGAGTGTACACTTTTATAGAAGGACACAACCATCCTCTGGTAGCCGAAAAGGATATGATATTCATGAAGAGTTCTCGGGAATTGGGATCACAAAGCAACATTTTCTGTTTCAGGCTTCTAATGCTAATTTTGGTCCTTCTACGGGGTTTAAATTGTTGAAACAGTTGTGTGGTGGTTTCGATCGAATTGGAGCTACAGTGGTTGACTGTAAGAATTTGAAGAAGAAAGTGAACTTGTTTCTTCGTGATCGTGATGCACTGATGGCCGTTGAAAAACTTTTGAGCAAAAAGTTGCATTCGCCAGGATTCTATGTTGAATACAAAACAGGTAATGCAGTTCATTTTTGTGTTTTGATGCAGTTCATACAACATTGTTTTTTTCTATTAGTTTCTTATTAAAAAATTTTTTTAGGTGTTGACGATAAATTGGTTGGTCTTTTTTGGGCTGATGAGCAAGCAATTAAGGACTATGGTGTTTTCGGTGATATCGTCTCATTTGATGCTACTTTTCGTTCTAACAAGTATATTCTATCTTAATTCTCTATCAAAAAATTTAATCGTGTTTTACAGCTTTATTTAGTATTTTAGTTTATTTCTTTGTATATTAAAATTTAGGTACAAGATGGTGTTCGTCCCTTTTACTGGCATTAATCATCACAACCGCTGTATAACCTTCGCTGCGGGTTTACTATCTGATGAATCGGTTGGTGCTTACCAATGGCTACTTGAACAATTCAAAAAGGCGTTTGGTACAGATCCACAAGTTGTAATTACCGATCAGGACCCGTCTATAAAGATCGTAGTACCAGAATACTTCCCAAATACTATACACCGTTTTTGTATGTGGCATATCATGCAAAAGTTGGTTACAAAGGTATGTTCTCACTTGTCTGTTGTAAAACATTACCGTTTTTGTACGTTTTAAGCGACTCAGTGATCAACATGGAAAATTGTTTTGGTTTCTTAAAGTATCTATTACTGTTTATTTGTTTTTTTTCAAATTAATGCACTATGTTTTACACTGTGATGCAGTATTTTTTAAAGTCATGTTTTTAGAGCTAGAGTTGTTTGGAAATTTTTCATATTAATGCACTATATTTATACTTTAATGCGGTAGTTTTATATTTTTATGAATTTTCAGGTGGGGACTTCAATCTGCAAAAACACAAATTTCAAACGGCGTATATGTGATATAGTTTGGACCGATCAGATTTTGCCTTTTGAATTTGAAGCAGAGTGGGAACGTATGATTGAGGATTTCCAACTTGGTGATAACAAATGGTTACAAGATATGTTTGACCTACGGGAAAGCTGGATCCCGGCATATTTACGTGATGTGCTTATGGCAGGCCTCATGCGTACCACCTCTAGGTCCGAAAGCGAGAACCATTTCTTTGGTAAATGGACAAGTAAATATTTGACACTTGTTGAATTTCTTAGTCATTATGAGACGGCTATCGAGTACCAGAGGTATATTGAGCGTAAGAACGATCACGATTCAAGATATAAGAATCCTAAACTCAAAACTGATCTTCAGATTGAAAAAGAAGCAAGTACTCTTTATACTCGAACTATATTCTTGGAAGTTCAAAATGAGATATATGCTTCTTATTCCCATTGCATGTCGATAAATGTTGCCCAAGTTGATAATGGTGAGAGATATTCAATCCGTGATATGCAAGCCGAGAACAAAATCAGGGGTGAAAATAACTTTGTTGTTTATCAGGTATGTGTTCTTATATTGTTTATAACTATAATGCAGTAAGTTTTTAGCACTAATGCAGTGTGTTTTTAAATTTTAATATTTTTAAAAACTGTTATGCAGGTGGAGTTTTGTAAATCTGAAATGGAAGTTCAATGTAGCTGTAAACACTACGAGTCATATGGTCTTCTTTGTAGGCACATTTTTTACGTGTTGAGAATGAACAATGTGAAAGAGTTTCCTCAGAAATACTTGAAGAAAAGGTGGTCAATGGATGCTAAGCCTTTCAACGCTACAGTTAGGACAGTCAGTGGGTCAGCTTCGGTTTTGCAAAGTGAGGTTTTTGATTTGTACGAGATTTTTGAATCTACGATTGATCGCTTGGTTCATGACATTGGCATGTTGAAGATTTATAAGGAGCAAATGATGGAGTTGTTGAATAAAGCTAAAATCGATGTTCCAACAGTTCCAAAACTTAACTCGAAAGATATTATTAGTGCAATGCTTGGTGTGAAGGAGCCAACCTCAACTTCAAATGTTATAAATAATTCAGACGTGAGCTCAAATAAAGGATCCGGTGTTCATACGAGGTGGAAGTCAAAAGCTGAGATTGAAAAAGAAGCAGCTAAATCAAGTGACAAGCGGAGGACATGTAGTAAATGCGGGAATAAAGAAGGTCATAATTCCAGAACATGTACAAACGAAAGAATGCAACCATCTGAAAAAATCAAGAAAACATCTCAGGAGGCGTCGGCGACAAGAACTGGTCTCAGATCTAGGCGAAATTGATGATGACAATTTGATGCAGCTACTTTTTACATATTGATGCAGCTACTTTTTACATATTGATGCAGCTACTTTTTACATATTGATGCAGCTACTGTTTACATATTGATGCAGTTGCTTTTACATACTTGTTTACCTACTTTGAATAATTGTGACAGATACTTTTGCATATTGATGCAGTTACTTTCTCATATTGATGCAGTTATTTTTTACATAGCAGTTTAAGTACACCTTTTTTACATAGTGGCATTTTTTACCTAAATCTATTTATATAAAACCTAAAAATAATTTCTGTAAATTTTTAAACCTAATTAATCTATTTTTAAACTATTTTATAAAAAACGGGTATTAAAAATAATTATAAAAAATAATTGAAAAACGTGAAAAATAAAAACTTAGTACCAAAAAGTCCTAAACTACTAGAATAACAAAGGAAAAATGAAAAGCTTGAAGTTTGCTTAACAAATAAGCTTGAAATGAGCTTATAAATCTCGAAATGATTATTAATAAGCAGAACAAAACCGTGTTAAATATAGTTTGAATTGAAAGTATATCAGTAAAAGACCCAAGGGCAGAGTGGTATGTGTGTTGTGTTGTGAGAGGAGTGGCGCAGGTTCGAGTCCTGGCCACGTCCTTTTTGGTAAAACTTTTTTTTTTTTTAAAAAAAACTGAATACCCAAGCTTAAAACAATCCACAAACACAAATTAAAAATGAAATCAACAAGCAGTTTTACATATTTGAGTCTCAATGACAATTTGATGCAGCTATTTTTCACATATTAATGCTGTTACTTTTTTACATAGCAGTTTTACACCTTTTAAACATAGTGGCATTTTGATGCAGTAAATTTTGCATAACAGATATAGTTTGATGCAGTGAAGTATATATATTTTTTAATTTCATATGTTAAAAAAAACAATCATTGAATTTCAACAAATAGTAACACACACTAACAAGTGAATAAAATTGTGTAAAAATCTTCATGTTTACAAGTAGTTTGTAAAAAACACAATGAGTACTTCAATTAAAGAGTAATAAAACAAGCTTTTTAGTTAACAGTTGTCTTCCTATGGTAGTATTGAAATTGACGATGACAATTTGATGCAGCTCTTTATTCATCAATTGTCTTGCTTACGGTAGCACTAAATTTCTTCCACAAAGCTTTATCAAATCTAACATCAGCATCTGTTATAAGCTTTGAAATTTTTGGCTTTTTCATGAAGTATGCTTGTGCGTCCTTTAACAACTTTCCTTTTTTGATGTTAAAATCCATTAGAAGTATTTTGGCCATGTACTTTGCACGAAGCATCTTTAGTTGTGTTTTCTGAGGTGGTCCTTCTTTCTTCAATGGTTGTAAGAAGTTTCCTCTTCCAATATATGTTTCCAAATGCCGCATAACAAATACCCCGCAATCGACACCATTGTATTTTGTTTTCCGATTAAAATCAACAATGTTAGGTTCAACAACCAAAATGGCAATGTGTTTTTGGTGTCTATGTCTCTCCAGGTAATTTGTAAAGGAATCAATCTGTGTAAATTTAAATAAACAGTTATAACATTGTAATGCAGTTTTTTTAATTCTATGATGCAGTAATATTATCAATATTATTCATATGGTATAGGACTGTAAAAATAGCACCATAAAACATCAAGTATGTTATAAATCCAGTTATAGTCTTATAAAGGGTTTTCCTCTATTTAAAATAAACATATATATCATTTGTAATGCACTATTCATGAGATATAATACTTTGATGCAGTGAAAAATAGCACAATAATGCATTAAGTATGAGACTTACGAGGGCAAATGGGAAAGCACCATATCGCTTTTCTATATCATCAATGTCGTTATCTATGTTGTCTATGATGTCGATCTCAGTAGTCTTCAAATTAAAACAAATGATATAGAAATGGTTTGACGAAGTATCTTTCGTCATCTTTACACAAGGAAAAAATACCTGTATATATTTATTATAATTATTTAAATTTATTATAAACAATCTCACAAATACAATCATTTAATTCTCATAATAAATATACTTACCAAGTCGACGTCAAGAAAATTCTTCCGTTTTGCTTGAGTTAAAACGTTTTGAATATTTTCATCAAAAACTTTCATCCTTTCTTGCACATTCTTCCCCGACTCAACAACATAATTATTCTGTTTTAGTTAACGTCAAATGATTACTAATGATAACAAAATTTATAATTCAAAAATAAATAAGTTATATATTAGAATTACTTACAAGCATCCCCGTATCACAATATACATTTCCATTGCCCGAAAGCTTGTCTCGATGTTGTTCCTCATGATTTAATACAAAAGACCATAAGTCTAGTATGAGTGACGCAATTTGTATCTCAGGGTATAGGCTCAAGAAAAAAACGCCTTCCACGCCAACTCCTTTTTTTGTCTGGTAAATAAACTCCCTGTACATTTTGATATAAACATGGGTTATCTATCTCTGATGCATTAAAGCAAGGAAGTGATGCATTGATAAAAATATGTGATGCAGTGATAAAAATGTTTGATGCATAGAAAATAATTAAAATTCATAGAGAACATTTATAAATAATGCTATGATAATAATACTTGATGCAGTGATATAAGGAATTGATGCAGTTATATAAATATATGATGCAGTGAACATTTGAAAAGTGATGCAGTGAAAAGTGATGTTTTTAATATGATGCAGTAGTTTATAACTTACGATATGCATAGAAAATAATTAAAATTCATACAGAGAACATTTATAAATAATGCTATGATAATAATACTTGATGCAGTGACATAAGGAATTGATGCAGTTATATAAATATATGATGCAGTGAACATTTGAAAAGTGATGCAGTGAAAAGTAATGTTTTTAATATGATGCAGTAGTTTAGAACTTACGATTCGGGTGTCTTATTGCCCCATATGTATTCTGCTAATTTTTTCCCCTCTTCAGTTAGTGGTTGCCCCAATACGATTTTCCGTTGATAAAATGGCGACGTTAAAGCAGGAGGCAGCTTTACTTCACGTTTATCATTTTCAATATCATCCGGTGGAGCAATGCAACTAATGGGTGATGCGTGCATATATATTTCATTTTGTTCTATCCTTTTGCTTTTTGCAGGTAGCGACTTAGCTTTTTCTATCTTAGATTTCTTTTCATTCTCTTTTGACAATTGAGTGTCACTTTACTTTCTACCAAGATTTTTAAGCACTTGTTTTTTAGCCTGTGTCTTTTTAGAGACCTCCTTCCCAACATTTTCATCTTCCACGGCTGTTTCTTTAGCTTGTTCTTTGTTAGATCTTCCTCTTTTACCAATCTCTTGTCTTAGACGAATTTCAGCTAACATATCTTCCTCTATGTTTCCTTTAGCACCTAACTTCCCGACATCCTTTTTCATTAATTTCTCCCTTATAACATCAAACTTTGTAGTCTTTGGTTCGGTTAGAATTTCGGCTGATAGCGGAACATCCGTATATTTTTCATGTTGTTCGACAATAGGTTGTTCACTCAATGGTGTATTTCCTTTTAAAGTTCTTGTGTAGTTTTTCGGTAACCTCAACTTCATACTATGAAAAGGTTTAATAATTTGTACTTTTTGAATTTGGGGAGATTTTGGTGCATCTTCAAATAAGAAACTTTTTGGCATGTTGTCTTCGACTTCAGCTAAGAAAGGTAGTTTCATAACCGAGTATTCCAAAAGCTGTTTGTTTACTTCTTTGATAGAAGGTAAGTCAAAGTTGGTCACTAAACTGTTGATTTCTTCAATTCCAATTGAAGGAAAGTTAGCTTCTTTGAAAATTTTAGAACCTGTAATTAAAGCAATCAAAATAAACAATAGTTTTTTGAAAAAATAGAAAAACTTGTTTGTTACTGCATCATAGTTACATTTAACTGCATCATGTATTTTGGTAACTACTCATGCCTTAATCTTTAATGATAGTTCACACTCCAGTGCATTACTAATCTAAAAACACAATGATGCAGTGAAATTTATAGACAATATAAAAAGAATAAAATTAAACAATTTTTTTTGTTTGGGAAAACAGTATAACTTGTTTTTAATGCATCATAGATACAGTTTTACTGCATCATATTGTTTTGTTAACTAGTCATGCAGTGAATTGTAATGAGAACCCAAACTCCAGTGCATTACTATGATAAAACACTATGATGCAGTGGAATTAATCGACAAGATAAAAAGAGAAGATAAAAAGGGTTTTTGTAATTTTACTTTTATCTGCTCCCAGGATTTCCATTCCACCTTGCATTTCATTGTCTTCCATTCCAACTTCTGTATCCATGTCAGTGTGAAACACTTCTTCCTCACTATCAAAGAGTAGCGTTTGCGATTGATATTCAAGGAATGAATCATCATAATTGACGATAGCTCCATCTTTATTGTATATTTCATCGCATATTTCAGGATTTGCACAATCTGTTAATAAAGAATCAAACTTTTTAAAAATACTTGATTGAAATTTTCTTTATAAACCAGTTTGCATTATGTTCTTTAACTAGTATAGACTATAATGTTATGATGCAGTGGAATTAATTGACAAGATAAAAAGACAAGATAAAAAGGGTTTTCATTCCACCTTGCATTTCATTGTCTTCAATTCCAACTTCTGTATCCATCTCTGGGTCCGCGTGAAACACTTCTTCCTCACTATCAACGAGTAGCGTTTGTGATTGATATTCAAGGAATGAATCATAATAAATGACGATAGCTCCATCTTTATTGTATATTTCATCACATATTTCAGGATTTGCACAATCTGTTAATAAAGAATCAAACTTTTTAAAAATACTTGATTGAAATTTTCTTTATAAACCAGTTTGCATTATGTTCTTTAACTAGTATAGACTATAATGCTAACTGCATTATAGTTTAGTTTATTACTAGTTAAATAAACCTTATGAGGCGGCCGAATTGTAGCATTAAACATAATTACTATTCACATTAAACCCAAAATAGGAGATACGAGTTTTAAGTTTTCTTCTAGTTATATTACAGACATTCAAAAGCTGAATTCAAAATATACGTTCCTAGATAATAAATATTATACAAAAGCAAGAGAAGTGTTAGCGTTTATTTACTTTTAGGGGATTTCTTTTTCCCCACTTCCATCTTTTTAGCGGGTGATGATGTTGCTGCTCCTTTTGTTGATGTTGCTTCTCCTTTGGTTGATGTTTTTGCTTTTGGCCCCTTGTTCCCCACTTCCTTTTTTTTAGCAGGTGATGCAGGTGATGCTGTTGCTCCTTTAGTGGGCGATGTTGTTGCTCCTTTAGTGGGCGATGCTGCTGCTCCTTCCGTTGATGTCGTCCAATTTATTGTGGTACTTGACCTTGTCCTTCTCGTCATTTCTGGTGTTGAGTTTGGGGTAGAATTTCCTTCCTCCATTGAACTAAGCGAGATATTATCATTGGTCTTCCCACCATCAATCTGGACATTGGTCATAGCATCGACATTCTTATTCGCCACATCAAATTTTTGCAAATCAAATGCAGTTGCACCATCATTCTGAGTAGCATCAGTTGCACCATCATTCTGAGTAGCTTTCACGGCGTCAGCACTCTTATCATTCTCGGTACTGTGATTCGCCCCATCAGACACGCCTTCATACAAGTCTTTAAAAAATGATTTACTTTTTTCTTCAAACGTCTTAAATTCTTCATCATGTGGGTATTCTTCGAATGCAATCTTAAGCTTCTGTTTGTTACTTTCAAACATTTCCTTAATCGTTGACAGTGAGGCATTCAAGCTATCCTTCATTTCCTGCATGATTTTTTAAAAAATACATTATGATGCAGTGAATAATAACTATGATGCAGTTTTTCAAAGTTTTAAAAACTGTCAAATTAAGACATAGAGCTTGAAGTGGTAGGCAAGGGGTCAAAAATGGTTATCTTGATATAGGTCAGGATGGTTTGATCCAAACTAAACCTTAAGCTTTTGGCCTACTAAGATCACCAGTTGCAAAAATTATGTACCATATTGAACTGCACGTGTGACCCGACATACCTGATGTAGAAAACTATTCAGATTTTGAGATGGACTTGACAAGTAAAAAATAGTGAATTATTTACAACTGTCACTCACAAATTTGGATACTACTTTAAAATCCTTTATTAATGCATTATGATGCATTATGATGCAGTGAATAATACATTATGATGCAGTGAATACTTTAAAATCCTTTATTAATACTTTAAAATCCTTTATTAATCCTTTATTTTTAAAAAAATACATTATGATGCAGTGAATAATACATTATGATGCAGTGAATACTTTAAAATCCTTTATTAATACTATAATATCCTTTATTAATCCTTTATTTTTTAAAAAATACATTATGATGTAGTGAATAATACATTATGATGCAGTGAATACTTTAAAATCCTTTATTAATCCTTTATTTTTTAAAAAATACATTATGATGCAGTGAATAATACATTATGATGCAGTGAATACTTTAAAATCCTTTATTAATACTTTAAAATCCTTTATTAATCCTTTATTTTTAAAAAAATACATTATGATGCAGTGAATAATACATTATGATGCAGTGAATACTATAAAATCCTTTATTAATACTTTAAAATCCTTTATTAATCCTTTATTTTTTTAAAAATACATTATGATGCAGTGAATAATAACTATGATGCAGTTTTTAAAAGTTTTAAAAACTGTCAAATTAAGACATAGAGCTTGAAGTGGTATAATTTTTGGGTTTAACTCGCAAAATATCAAATGCATCAAAATAAGACATATCACCCTATGTTACAGCAGCAAAATGAAACTTAGTTTTTACCTGACTTGTTTTTGATCTAAACTGTATAAGATCCTCGTCTGGTTGACTTGTGTTTCCAATATTTTTCTTTTTCTTTGTCTTGCCAACCTTCTGCTTGGGGGGGAAGAACTTGTAACCTTCCAAGATTGGAAATTTCCCGAAACCTTTCATAACATCCATTTCTTCTTTCTCTCGTTGTTTCAACAAATCGGTGTTCCATCCTTTGAAAACAGGTGATGTTCTTTCCACAGTTATAGTTGGTGAGATTGTGGAGCTGCAGTATAGTAGCTACAAAAAAAGGAAGTGATGCAGTTAATATAGGAAATGATGCATTTAATATACGGAATAACTGTTATGTTTTATCTTATATTAGATGCAGTGAAAAAAGGTATTGATGCTGCGAAAATAAGATTAAACATACTAAGAAGTTTAGAAGCATTAAAAAAACGTACCGCCAAAAGAAGTTTGGAAGCACCGAAATAACCTCCTGGACTTGTTTTCCATGTCTTAACTCCTGACCGAATGCATTCTAAAGCATATCCACACCAATCATAGTTTTGAAAATCTTCAATATCTCTTAATGTAGGCAAGAACCTTTGATTGATTGTGCCATCCTTATTACCCCCAGCCACAATATTTAAAAACACCACTAAAAATCCAACTTTGAACTCCCAACCCGTTGTTATCAAATTACAAACATGATCAACAACTATAGATATATGAGGCCTTGGCGCTTTATCCCCTCCCCATGGAGTTGTAGCTCTCCAATCCGTTGTTGTTTTGTCTTCTGTCGTTGTAGCTCGAAGAGCAATCACTTCTTTATCTCCCATGGGTATTCCAAGCATTTCATGAATTAACTCCTTTGTGACCTTAATCTGTCTTCCATCATCCATGTGTATTGTGTCCGTATCACAATCAAAGTTAAACGCAACCCAGTACGAAAGCTTTGATGGAATGGAAGGGTAATCAAAATTATTATAATATTCTCCCAAACCCATTTCTTTTATAGTCTCAACCTGGGCGTTTGTTAAAGATTCCAATACAAGCTTCAATTGATTAGAAGATATTCTTGAACTAATATTAGGAAAAGTAACCTTTTTTTCACCATCATAATCCATATTTCCAACATCAATCGATAGAGGATCTTGCTCCATAACATCATCATCACTAACCTTCTTTTTTCCTTTAATAGCAACTTTCTTTTTCACAACGACTATTTGACTATCGTGAATACCTTTATTCCCCTTTGCCAGTTTCTTTCTCCCAGCCAACTTTTCTACACCCACTTCAGTACCTTTCTTTGCCATTTTCCCAACAACATCTACGTCGTTTCCAAGACTTAACATTTTACCCTTCAACTTATTCACATCAACAGGTGACGGAGCATCACTCACAGTTTTTGCTGCTGCATCAAAGAATAAAATTAAGTGCATCACAGCAGTACATCAAGTACAAAACTAAACAAACCTACTGTACATGATGCAAAAATTAAATACATCATACCAAACTAATGAAACACAAACGTAGATTTAAATTTCAGTTTAAACTAATGCATCACTCACAATTTTTGCTGCTGCATCAAAGAATAAAACTAAGTGCATCACACCAGTAAATCAAGTACAAAACTAAAACAAACCTACTCTACATAATGCAAAAATTAAATACATCATACCAAACTAATGAAACACAAACGTAAATTTAAATTCAGTTTAAACTAATGCATCACTCACAGTTTTTGCTGCTGCATCAAAGAATAAAATTAAGTGCATCACAGTAAAAGTAACTGTATCACACCTATACAAATAGCGATATCAAGTACACAACTAAAAAAACCTATCATAAATAATGCTAAGAAAGAATTTTTCATTTAGCAAACAACCTAGCATAAGAACACATTTAACCTAGTAGACTAACTCATATTTACACATTATTGCCACATACTGCATCATAACGTACATTTAAGTGCATTAAGCAAACAACCTAGCAAACAAACACATATTGCATTATAAACACATTTCCGCAAATAACACAAACTACACTAAACAAAACAGACCAGTACATTACAATTTAAATTATCTTCTATCAAAATGATGTTCCCTGAATAATTCTAAAAAATTTCGTTAGACACCATAACCTACGTTTTCGTATATAACACAATCTACGTTTAGCTGTCCTTTAAAACATCTAACCACTACGGCATCAAAACTTAAATTCAAATGTATTAAAGAAAAACCTTTTCTCTTTTTCGCCTGCTTCGGAGTATTCTGAATATCATCTGATTCTGGTGGATTTTGATCAGGTAAATCATTTCCATCCGTATTTTGGTCTTTTTCTTTTTTGCCTGATGGCTACTTTCTTCGGGTTCGTCTCCCTGGGCATGATTTCGCGTACCGACAAGTTTGGTTGAACAAACTTTTTGCCTTTTTGATGATCTTGTGCTTGCTATCTCGTCATTTTGATCCGCTTCATTATCATTACTACCTGTAAATCACATTCAACAAATTAAAATAAATGAGTGATTTATACATAATCTAACTTCTCATCAGTGACTTATACACAATCAACGTTTAATGCATGAGTGACTTATATATTCAATAATAAACAAGGATAACATAGCTACTCACTAGCTTCGGTAACACATATTTGCTCTCAAAGTTTTGAATTCAACATAAACGACATATTTGCTCTCAAAGTTTTTTACAATGCATTAAAATTTTACAAATGCGCTCAAACAAACACACAATTCATACATCTAAACAAATCTGCCGCCTTTTATATCTTATTCTCATACCCGTTGATAATCGTAAACTACATTAATTCAATGCAAACACTACATTAAAGTTATATAATCTGAATAAAGATATACAATTTTAAAAAATCATAAATGACATTAAATCAAACACAAATACATTACACATCCAAAAATTAAATATATATAGTTACTCACTAGCTTTGGTATCCCATGTCTGCTCTTTTAAAGCTCCACATAAACAACATATTAAGACAGTTTGCTCTTCAAGGTAGCTATGGCCAGGATTTCTCTTTCTCGTGAACATCATCTTTTTACCTAATAATTGAATCCAATATGGACCAACTTCTTTTCGTTTATCCTTTTTTATGTAAATAGCTCAAATTTTGACCTTCGCATTCAGTCTTTGATTGATACCAATATAATCAATACCATAAAAAGCGAATATGAATGCCAAATTATGAGGTACTTTACTAAAAAGGATAAACTAAAAGATGCTAATGCATATTGGATTCAATTATTAGGAAAGAAGATCATGTTCACGAGAACGAGGAATCATGGTGATAACTACCTTGAAGAGCAAACAGGCTTAAGATGTCGTTTATGTGGAGCTTTAAAGAGCAGATATGTCATACCAAAGCTAGTGACTAACTATATATATTATCCATTTTTTTAACCACAGTCGAAAACAGGCAAGTTTAATCCTATTTCACCAAACTTTCAAGCCGAATCATACCTAAACAATAATGTATGTTCGTAAATTAACAAAATTTCATTCACAAAATTCCACTAACGTTACTACGAAGCACATGTTAAAACTGCATCAAAGCACATATAAAAACTGCATCAAATCCCAAAATTTCATACAAAAAATTTCACTCACAAAAATTTCATACACATATTAAAACTGAATCACAGCACAAAATATCATTCACAGAATTTCATTCATACAACAACCTAAGCAATCACATTTCGACATTAAAGTTATACGATCTGAATAAAGTTATACAATCTTAAAAAATCGTAAGCCGCTGCAAGCCCGCAGCAAGCCCGCTGCAAGCCCGCTGCAAGACCGCAGCAAGCACGCAGCAAGCACGCAGCAAGCACGCATCAAGCCTGCATCAAGACTGCAGCAAGACCATATAAAAACTAATTGCAAAACATTGCATAACTGGTACACTTAACATAATTTAGCCAACATATATCATACAAATACTTCATAAGAGTATACCATATAAAAACTAATTGCAAAATAAATATAGATCATAGATCAATTTTAAAAAAATCACTTACTAGATGATATAGTTATCGAGTTTTCTGGTGACTTTTCTTTATGATTCCCATAAAAATACTTTTTTTTTTCAACCACAGTCTAGCACTTTTTCTTTTTACTAAAATCAATTAAATTTAAATTTTGTATAAGTATTTAATAAAACATAAAATAAAAAATAAAAATAATTAGGGTTTTCAATAATATTTACCTGAGGGAGAAAAATCCTTCAAATTCGTCCTCACCATTTCTAACCACTACCAACCAATTGTCTTCTGCATCAAGTCTTATTACATCAACTGCATCAAGGACAAAGACATTTTTAGACAGTTAACAGTTCATATAAAAAACTAATCCTAAAACATCATATTAAAACCGCGTCAATGTTTAATATTAAATACTATATATAAATATTTAAACTATCATGTCAAATCATTTCACATCTGATAACGACCAATTTCATTCAGAAAACTTCATTCTTAAAATCTCATATGCAGATCCTGATAGCAACCAATTTCATTCACAAAACCTCATATAGAAAATAACATTAAACTTGATAATACCGAATTCACTAATGTTGCTACAAAGCACATATATGTCATAGCAAAAAAAAAGTAGCATAATAACTAAAATAGAAAAAAAAATGTTGCATCAATTTTATACAAAAAAAAATGCATCAATTCATTATTTTTTTTAACTATTATAAACCTCATAAACCACAATAACTACATCAATGTTTTTAGAATACATAAAAGTAAGTGCATCATATCCATTTTACTAACATTTCATTCACAAATTTCACTAACATTGCTACAAAAACACATATAAAAACTGCATCAAAGTACAAAATTTAATTCACAAAATTTCACTAACGTTGCTACCAAACACATATAAAAACTGCATCAATGTATAATATTAGCTGCATCAAAATGATATTTTAGATAAATAAAAACAAACATCATCACACAAACTTATCTAACCCTTAGAATGCACAAAATATATTCTGTTAACTACCAACTTCACATCTGATAACGACCAATTTCATTCACAATCATTTCATAATGCACAACATATTCTCATAATGTACAAAATCATTACACATCTGATAAAGACCAATTATTTCATTCAAAAAAACTTCATTCACAAAATTTTCACAAATGTTACTACAAAGCACATATAAACACTGCATCAAAGCACATATAAAACACTGCATCAAATCATAAAATTTCATTCACAAAATTTCACTAACGTTACTTCAAAGCAGATATAAAAACTGCATCAAAGCACAAAATTTCATTCACAAAATTTCACTATGTGATATAAAATATACCTCTATTAGTCTTAGATCTGCTGTATTTGATTATCTAATTAGAGCCTTGGGTTTGAGGCGGAAAAAACACGCTAGAGTATGTACAAATGAAAATGGTGCATTATATTGCAAGTCTTCTGACATTGGACATCAAATCATATATAAGCACCCTTATCTTCAGTACATAATCTAGCATATAAATCAGAAGCAGGCGGGGTTCAATAATACAAGCAGATACAACAAAGGATGCTTTTAGTACTTTGGAAGAAAACCAAGCATGCAAATTGACCAAACTGACCAAGTACTCTATCAAAATCACAAGGCATTAAAGCAAACAAGAGCTTATCAAATGAGGCTAGCTAATATATATGAGTCTTTTGACTAGTTGTTCATCAGATAGATACTGTATACATTTCTTTTCACAAATTAGTTCAACATTTGTCAAAATCAACCCTTGTCAAAATCAACTTATATCTATCAAAATTTAAACATATAACAAAAAAATGCGCATCACAAATACAACTTAAACAAACACCCCCTAATATCTAATCGATTTACAACATATAACAAACAAATTTTCTAAGTCATGCACAATCAAACACGCACAACAAAGCTAGGAATTTCGCCCTAAGACAGCTTGATACAGATCTGAAGCCCTAATTTATGAATAATCTGATCAAATTGAACATCAATCAAACGTGAGAGCACAACGAATAATTAAATCAAAAGGAGAGCACATATAACTAAAATAGAAAAAAAGTGTCGCATCAATTTTTATACAAAAAATGCATCAATTCATTGTTTTTTAACTATTCTACCATCATAAACCACAATAACTGCATTAATGTTCTACAATACATAAAGTAAGTGCTGCATCATATACATATTCTGAGTTTGATAAAGAAAATAATATATAATAGTGTGTTTAGGACAGTTCCACACAAGGTGTTTAGTACAGTCACTACAAGCCGGCTGCAAGCCCGCTGCAAGCCCGCTGTAAGCCCGCTGCAAGCCCGCATCAAGCCGGCAAAAAACCTGTTGTCTTAAACACACTAGTGTGCAACTGTCCTAAACAAACTTTTATCTATTATTTTCTAAAAAATGTTCTAAACATCACAGCCTAAAACTAAGTGCATCAAAATGTTCTAAAAATGTTCTAAACACCACTAACCACCGTTTACCCACCACTTCTCCAATTATCGTCGCGGGCATCACCACAACTAGCAACAACATAAAACATACATTAAATCGATTTATCCTCAAGCACAACAAGTGGCCATGTATTGCATCACAACTTAAATTTAGGTGCATTAAACAAAAAACCTAGCATACATACATAATTTCATACATAACAGAACCAACATTTAGCGCAATTTATCCTTTTATACAATAAGCGGCCACGTACTGCATCACAACTTAAATTCAGGAGCATTAAAACAACGTAGCATACAAACACATTTTTGTACATAAAACAACCAATAGTTAACCTAATTTATCCTCATACACAACAAACGGCCATGTACTGCATTACACCTTAAATTTAGGTGCATTAAACAAACAACCTATCATACAAACACGTTTTTTATACATAACACGACCTATATTTAGCCTAATTTATACTTGTACACAACAACCGGTACTGCAACAGGCCTTAAATTCAGGTGCATTAATCAAACAAGCTAGCATACAAAAACGTTTTCGTACATAAAGGAACTTATATTACCCTAATTTATCTTTATACAGAACAAATGACCACATACTGCATCACACCTTAAAAACAGGTGCATTAAAGAAACAACCTAGCATATAAAAACGTTTTCATACAAGCAGATACAACCAAGGATGCTTTTGGTACTTTGGAAGAAAACCAAGCATGCAAATTGACCAACTGACCAAGTACTCTATCAAAATCACAAGGCATTAAAGCAAACAAGAGCTTATCAAATGAGGCTAGCTAATATATATGAGTCTTTTTGACTAGTTGTTCATCAGATAGATACTGTATACATTTCTTTTCACAAATTAGTTCAACATTTGTCAAAATCAACCCTTGTCAAAATCAACTTATATCTATCAAAATTTAAACATATAACAAAACAAATGCGCATCACAAATACAGCTTAAACAAACACCCCCTAATATCTAATCAATTTACAACATATAACAAACAAATTTTCTAAGTCATGCACAATCAAACACGCACAACAAAGCTAGGAATTTCGCCCTAAGACAGCTTTGATACAGATCTGAAGCCCTAATTTATGAATAATCTGATCAAATTGAACATCAATCAAACGTGAGAGCACAACGAATAATTAAATCAAAAGAGAGCACATATAACTAAAATAGAAAAAAAGTGTCGCATCAATTTTTATACAACAAAAAATGCATCAATTCATTGTTTTTTTAACTATTCTACCATCATAAACCACAATAACTGCATTAATGTTCTACAATACATAAAGTAAGTGCTGCATCATATACATATTCTGAGTTTGATAAAGAAATAATATATAATAGTGTGTTTAGGACAGTTCCACACAAGGTGTTTAGTACAGTCACTGCAAGTCGGCTGCAAGCCGGCTGCAAGCCCGCTACAAGCCCGCTGCAAGCCCGCTGCAAGCCCGCTGCAAGCCCGCTGCAAGCCCGCTGCAAGACCGCTGCAAGACCGCTGCAAGACCGCATCAAGCCTGCATCAAGCCCGCATCAAGCCCGCATCAAGCCGACAAAAAACCTACTGTCTTAAACACACTAGTGTGCAACTGTCCTAAACAAACTTTTATCTATTATTTTCTAAAAAATGTTCTAAACATCACAGCCTAAAACTAAGTGCATCAAAATGTTCTAAAAATGTTCTAAACACCACTAACCACCGCTTACCCACCACTTCTCCAATTATCGTCGCGGCATCACCACAACTAGCAACAGCATAAAACATACATTAAATCGATTTATCCTCAAGCACAACAAGTGGCCATGTATTGCATCACAACTTAAATTTAGGTGCATTAAACAAAAAACCTAGCATACATACATAATTTCATACATAACAGAACCAACATTTAGCGCAATTTATCCTTTTACACAATAAGCGGCCACGTACTGCATCACAACTTAAATTCAGGAGCATTAAAACAACGTAGCATACAAACACATTTTTGTACATAAAACAACCAATAGTTAACCTAATTTATCCTCATACACAACAAACGGGCCATGTACTGCATTACACCTTAAATTTAGGTGCATTAAACAAACAACCTATCATACAAACACGTTTTTTATACATAACACGACCTATATTTAGCCTAATTTATACTTGTACACAACAACCGGTACTACAACAGGCCTTAAATTCAGGTGCATTAATCAAACAAGCTAGCATACAAAAACGTTTTCGTACATAAAGGAACTTATATTACCCTAATTTATCTTTATACAGAACAAATGACCACATACTGCATCACACCTTAAAAACAGGTGCATTAAAGAAACAACCTAGCATATAAAAACGTTTTCATACATATTACAACCTAGAGTTAGCCGAATTTGTCCTTATACACAACAAGTTGCCACGTACTGCATCACACCTAAAATTTAGGTGCATTAACAAACAATCTAGCATACAAACACATCTTGGAACATAACACAACCACGTATTGCCTAATTCATCTTCATTCGTAATAATTGCCAACGTAGTATATCACAACTCAAATTCATATGCAGCAAACAAAATTAACATATTGGATTGTTACTTTTTATACATGCTAAATTAATTAATAAAAATAAGACTTTAGTAAATAAGAATTAAAAAAACCCATTAACAAAACGATCTTCCAGTGATTTATAACCTTTTTTTAGGTTTGTTTTACCCATCATTGATGAAGTATGGTTTTCGAATGGTGATTCAAACGTAAAAATTAAACAAATCGATGAAAATAGATCGATTATAAATTAACTTACACTGATAGATTTGATGATTCTCAAGGTCTGCGTGTTTGATTATATGCTCAATTGAAGAGATTTTTTTTTGAATAGTATTTGAAGAGATTTATTAGATATAGGGTTTGTTGCGTGTGTTTTTTGAGACGGAAATGAAAACAACCTAGTAAAAAAGAAGACGTAGGTAGCGGCGGAGGTTTTCAACCCTAAAAATAAGGAAGTCGTTAGTGGGGTGGAAATGACGGATTTGCCCTTAAACTTTTCAGGAAATTACAGTTATGCCACTCCGCTTTTTTATTATTAAAATCAAATCCAAGGGCTGAGATTCCTTCCTAGGCTTTTTATTTTAAGGGGCTTTTTAGTGTATCCCCTCCCTATATATATATATATATATATATATATATATATACACATATATAAATAAAT
>JANFOE010002003.1:0-102500 GCA_025667525.1 Glebionis coronaria
TATATATATATATATATATATATATATATATATATATATATATATATATATATATATATATATATATATATATATATATATATATATATATATATATATATATATATTATATATATATATATATATATATTATATATATATTATATAAGTATATATATGTATATATAGTATATATATATATATATATATATATATATATATATATATTATAATATATATTATATATATATATATATATATATATATATATATATATATATATATATAATATATATATATATATATATATATATATATATATATATATATATATATATATATATATATATATATATATATATATATATATATATATATATATATATATATATATATATATATATATATATATATATATATATATATATAGTATATATATATATATATATATATATATATATATATATATATATATATATATATATATATCTTTATATTATATATAGGTATAACTATGACTTGATACCACACTTCTAATCCATGTCATATGTGACATGGCACTTCTAAACCAATAGGATTTGATTTTTTCCTAAAAATCTCAAAAATTTCCGATTTTTGTTGTTACAAAACGCAGTTTTAAAAAATGCGGCATTCTTAAATAAAGCGGCGTTTTGATACTTCCGGTATTAATATTGTTTTTTTATTATATTTGCCAAAGACCGACGGGAAAAAACACACACACAAAAAAAAAACCCTAAAGCAGCCGTCATTTTCTCTACAATCCATTATTTTATCAATTATCCAGATCACATCTCAGTCTTAATTCATTCACACACACTCAAAATCCTAACAATGGGTACATAACATGTAAGGAAGGAGATGAAACCTAGATCTAATCGAACCCACATCTTTATCATACAATGATTCTCAGGAACAATGTTTGGTCTACTCTAACAATCGGTGCACATCTTTATCGAATCCACATCTTTATCAAATCCACATCTTTATCGAATCCACATATTTAACAATCGGTGCAGAACTTCCAATTGAAGAGGTCCCTATATTGCAGGTACTTGACTTATAATATTCGGGGTTTGATCAAACATGTTCTTTATATAAATTACATCAACATTATGAAAATAGCTTATATGTCAATCCAAAAATAATCCTATGATTAGGTCACACTTAAACTGTATTTAATTAATTTTTATTAATTTTAATTTTAATTTGCTCTTTTGTTATGTTTGATTGGATGATCAGACGGTATTGATGACAGTGACTCTTCCAAGTCGGCCCCTAGCCTGTCAATGGTCCTTTAGCGTTTATTTGATCTTGCAGTGAGGCCTGTGATGCCAAGCAAAAAGTCAAACAAAGGGTCCGAAGTGTTGCCTTCTCTTCCTTTTGAGATAATTCCTGCATTCAAGTTTGTGAAAATACCAAAGCACCAGCTGGATGTACTCCAAAAATGCATCATTAAAATTCGAAACAGAATACCCCAATCGGGTGAGAAGAGGAATGTTATCAGGTATCTTGAGATTTTAAGCCGTAACATTGATGTAGCAAATATTTTGACCAATAGTCAAATACTACCGATTTTTATTCAAAATTCTTACACAATCAAAGGCTTCAGCCACAGAAGATTAAAGCAATTAAAAATGCAGTAAAGGGAGGTATGGATTCTTCTCTATTTCTTAATTTGTTGTTTTGAAAGCAGTGGCTATGTGTTGATCCACCAAATCAGATTCGAGTCATCGTGAAAGGAGGGAAGTCACGCCTAATAAGCGTCACAGGCTGACCAACAATTCATTTTTAACTTTATAAATTATTTTTTCACTTTTACTACATTTTGAAATTTGCATATATTATCTTTCATTTAGCATAACATGGTCCATATTATGCCTTTTAGACTGCTGCCCTTTATGTTATGTTCTTATAGGGCCTTCTGATGCGGTTTGCTGATGCGTACTGCTGACGCTGCCAATAGTTTCTGATTTGGCCTAAGATGCGGCTTGTTGATATGGCTTCTGATACGGCTTACTGATGCAGCCTTATGGTAGGCCATGCTGCTGATGGACCTTGATCTTTTTTATGGACCTTTTTGATAAACTTCTTTGGAAGTCAAAGTTACGGCACCGATTATTTTACTCAAGGTAGCACTACCCCCTATAGTAACGAAAGGTAAATGTAGGGTCCACTAGATGTGGATCTTGCAGCCTGTCAGGAACGGTGAACGACTTCTGTAATCACAAGTCTATTCACAGAGAGACTCTATACAAATCACACAGTGTAAGTGCGGAATACAAATACTATGAATAAGAAGAAAAGAATAACTATAACGACTTGATCCTTTTCTAAGGATTTCTAATATTCATAAGAACTAGAATTATATTTGATGAAGGTGTGTAAAACCCTTCTGCCTAAGGTTCCTTTTATACTACAAGGAAACCCTAATACATCATTAACCAAAACGTGTAAAACTGATATGCATATCCTTTCCTAACATATCTCATGCATATCCTAACAGAATAATAACTAAATAATAAAGTTTGACTTTCTATAAGACCAGGAGCACGACTTGCTCCTACTACTACTATGACCAGGAGGAACTACATACCTCCTAGTCTATCTATTACAAATAACTATTCCAATGGTCCTAACAATCCTCCCCTAAACTTGAAATTGACATGTTGAGTTCAAGTTTCCTGGTAAATCGTGTAACAAAGCTTGAGGATTGGAACAACAAAAGAAATAGCAGCATCATAACCAGCAATATAAAGAACATAAGAACCGCTGCAACAATGAACACCAGAAGCTTCTTTAAAGCTTGAAACAAATCTACATCGTGTTGAATCTTCACAGCAACATGAGCAGATTTTAGGAGCCTTTACCAAGTAGTTGCTCGCTCTTGGGTTAGCCAGTCTTTATGGTGGAATAAGCATCACCCTGGGAGACCAGAACCCAGCCCAACTCTTAGAACGTGAATCAATGGTGAGTGGGGGTACCCTGATGATTTTAGGCAAACCATCACAGCCGTCAATGGATTTGATATGTCTTTACCAGAAGCCGTATCCTTCTAGACTCGGCAACTCTTAGCAATGAAGCATCGGTGAGTTGAAAACCCTATAGCTTTGAGCAAGCTATTATAGCTATCAACGGATTTGATAAAATCTTTACCAAGAGCCATACCCCCTTGGATTAGCCACTTTTCAGTCTAGGACCATGGCAAGTGAAAACCATCCAGTTTTGGGTAACCTGGCAACCATCAACGGATTTAAGAATCACACCAGAGTCGTACCCTCATGGTGAATCAACTCTTTCTTATCTGTGAGACATGGTGAGTTGAGCACCATTTGTTGTGTGGACCAGGTCCAACACCAGATGAAACGCCAAACCAGCACCAGTGTGAATCAGTCAAAAGGAACCCAATGTTTTGAAAAAGTATAAGCAGCTATTATATTATTCACAAGTGAAAAAACCATCATTTGTTTAAAGTATAAGCAGATATTATATAAAAAGTATATATTTTTTGTTTTTTTTGTTTTTTTTAACTATCTAGAATGTAAGTCACCAATCACTATACATATTGGTGAAAAGAATTACAGTATAAACATATCAACATAAAACACAAAACATAAAAACTTACAAACATACCCATCACATCCCAGACGCAACCACCTTCTCAGCTTGCAACCGAGCTTGTATCCCTTCCACCAGAGTAGTGGCCATAGAAGTCTCATTCCCTGAAGGGGCATTGGAGATCTGCAAGTGACAAGCGAGCATGGCCTCCATAGTAGCAATAGTTAACGGATAGTCCAGATCCGTAAGCATGAATACCATGGCACCAGACTCCAACTTCAAGACATGCACTCCACAGCCAGCATACAGCTTCCATCTCTTGATTACCCAGCGTGGCTGGTCCTTCCAGACACCATAATGTGGAGCATGTGGAGGTGAATCAAGCATCATCTTCAAGTCAGCCCACATTGTCAGACCAGGCCAGGAGGGCACCTCACTAGGATGAGTAGGCATACCAGCATCCAAAAACCCATACAAAGACATACGATCCCTACGATCTACCCAAGTCAAAACACCTTGCAAACCCGAAGCATAACGAACATAACCATCACTGATGGAAATCCTATAGGTGAAAGTACAAGGAATAGTCGTGGATGGCTTAACCGTCCAAGCAGTAATAAACCCCGTACCCATTGGCAACTCTGAGTCACTGTCTGAAGCTGCATCAATAAGGTTCTCTGGAGCACGCTTCTCATAAGGAACAGACTTGCCACGTCTAGCCATCTTCTTGCGGATGGAACGACGAGGAGTTGGAACACCAGACGAGGTTTCAACCTTTACCTTCGTAGCAGGAATAGGATCAGCAGAAGTAGAATCAACACCTTGTCCAACCAAAGGATCAACGGTAGCTGCACCAAGAGAAGGAGTAGGTTGAGGGTCAGTCACGGGTGGTGAGGTTTGTGCCATAACAGGAGTAGCAGTTGTGGTGGTAGTGGTAGCATAGGTGGTGGTGGTAGTAGTACCCGAAGATGAAACAGGATGAGCAACCGAAGGTGTGGGTGTGGTACCAGCAGTAGAAACATCAACAACATATGGAATTAAAATGTGTATAGTTGAAGTTCGTTTTTCTCAGTTCTTAACAAATTGAAAGTCCTAACAAGATCGAGTTTTTAATTGTGTTTGGTTGGTAAAGTATTTGGATATTCTATAGCTAATTCAAACAAAGCCTTGCTAAAATGAAAAACACCGTCTACTTATATGTAAAACAAAGTGCACATACCAAGTTTTTATTCAAGTAAAATGCTAAAATATAAATTCCACAAACTATAAGGACTGAAAATGTAAATTATATGAAATATAAATGCTAAAAATGTAAAGTTAAAAAGTCTAAGGACTAAATGTGTAAAATCAGTAAACTAAATGGACTGAAAATGAAAATTTGTCAAACAAGTAACCAAATTCCAACAAACTTGAAAACTAACTAACTACTTTTGAACAAATTTGAAATTTCAAGGACTGAACTTTTGAAAACCCTAATAAGTTGGAAGATTAGCTAGATTTACAAACTGCTTAATACTAGAAGGACCTAAGTGCAATTTTTAAGACTATTTAACCAAAAACGGGTTCAAGTACAAAATAAACTCGTTTGAGCCTGTTTCTTAACCAAATAAGCTCAAACCAATTTCAAACGTTTTGAAATCGAAAATAAGCTAGACCTGTCCAAGGAATTTAGCTGAAATTGCCTAGAACTCTGATAAGCTAAATTCAATAAGCTCAAAATAAGCTACCAATTAAGCTAGACTTGCACAACTTGATTTTAATGATAAAAATTATTAAACAGCTCAAAAGAAAGACGGGAAATCAAGTCTCAAAGAAAATGATCAAGTAATAAGCCCTAAATTTAAAAATAAGCCAAAATTGAGCATACGTTGACTTTTGTTGACCAAATTTTTCAAAAAGCTAAAAATCTCAAAATCTACTCAGGAACACTTTTGGAATAGAAATGTGAAAGAAAATCAGCTAGTTTATGAAGTGGAAAGTGAGGTATTAGAAATCAGTTTGTGTTTCATTACAAGGAATTGCATTTGCTCTAGTGCTTATTATTTGGCTTATTTCTTAATCAAAACAAGATACTGTACAATTTCTTTTTATACACTAAAAGTTCATATGTTGAGTGAAAGATTAGAACTGGTTTCAAAGGATTTCATCAAAGATTAAAGAAATGCCAACCAAATGAAAATCAATACTTTCTGAAAATATACTTGATAAAAACTGACCCAAACCTTTTTGATAGCCAATTGCCTTTTTGACCAAATTCTTGACTTAAAAATGACTGAAAGCTTTATACTATGACTAAATGACTTGAAAGGAACTAGAATTGACCAACTTCTAACACTTGAACACTACTTGTAAGCTAATGCCAAACACCACTTATCTGATATTTTTCAAACATTTTATGAAGGATTTTTAAGCAAATGATTAGACTGAGTGAAGAGTAATATCAAACTAAGTTCAATAGCTTGAATGAAGTGCAAAGTATCCAAAAACAAGCTGTTTAAAAGACTAGAACTCTAAATGACCTATTAAGCTAAAGTGACTGATAAAAGCTGAAAAACAGGACAAGTAGAAGACTATAAGCAAGATTTAAGCTACAAGTAAACTACTCAAACACTGAAATCAGATCAATAACAAGCTGAACACATTTTATCATGCAATCAAATAGAATTAAGCTAGGTATTAAGCATGCAATCAACAGTTTAGGGGAACTAAAACTCAGAATGTAAGACCTTTTAGCTTAGGCCTCCATTAATGAACTGGAATTCTGCAAAATCAACTAGAACTTGGACTTGGATGAATAGAACAGGTATAACAGCTTCAATCTTCACAAACAGCTAATCATGATCAAGTAATGATCATAACTAGCTTATAACAGCAACAGAATAACAATGGTGCAAGTATGAACAGTGATGAAGGGAAATGAAGTGAATTTTTATTGATTGGATTGAGAAAGTAGTCACAGAACTGGTAAATTGGTTACAACTACTAACAGACTCAAGAGTTTGTCAGACTCTTGAGTTGTTAAGCTAAATCTAACAAAGATGAGAGAAAACTAAAAGTATGTGATTTCACACTTTTCTACAATACAAGAAATGAAACTAATCTAGGGTATTTATAGACTGCAGATGTGAAGTGGTTGAGGTTGGTGACGTGTTAGAACCAATCATAAGCTTCCACGTGGTCAATTCTGCATAACTGAATTTTGCAGGTGAAGAACAATTTTGGGGTTTTTTGATTAGGATGATTTCATGTTAATTGACTGTGTCCATTGTATTCGTCTCTCAAAAACGATCACTTTTCATGTTCATATCATCTTCTGAAATTGCCTCTAGCTCAAACCCGTTCCTGGTAAATTGTTGAAGAAGATGACACGTGTCACATTGTCATTGGTTAAGGGATTAGCACACGGATCATTATCCAAGTTGGATAAATCTGATTATTGCATGTTGCGTTTTTATTGGTGGAGAAAATGTGAGTGCGCAGCACTGTTAGGATACAGCCAATTAATGCCAAATGAAGTTAGTGGCCAGGTGTCACTTTTGTTGGCAATCCATGTTTTAAGTTTCCTTGCTTCCCATTGGTTGAGAATGTTAGACACGGATCAAGCTCAACTTTACTTTCCAAAAATGGCAGAAATAGTCCCTTAACATGGCAGATTGAACTTTTGAGCTATATTCTTCATTTCTTTGGCATAAATGGTCCTTCAAACTTCATTCTTGAACACAATTGATCTCTTTGACTTAGTTGACTGAAAGTTGACCAGATTTGACTTTGATCTTGACTTTGTCATATTTACACTTTTGATCCTTCATCTTTGGCAGATTGTCAAGATAGGTCCTTTGTCTTTTAAGTCTTGTCACTTTTGATCCTTCTTTGTCTTTTTCATCAAATTAAGCTTGATTTTCCTTTGTTTGCTTGAAATTGCATCCTTCTTACCTATTTGCACACAAACACAAAACATACCACATAATTCCGCTTTATAGCACAAAGGTTAGGTATTTTTCTTGTGTTTTAGGGTGATTTGTTGATAATTTGATATGAGTTTTTGCTCATATAAAATCCCCTACACTTGAACATTGTCATTTCCTCATGCAATGCTATATATTAAAGCACAAATTTACATTCTCCTCATAATTAATCCACCTTGGCCATTATGGAATGCATCTACACTACTCTAAACTAAATGATGCATGATTTTAATTTTTAACAATGCAATGAACAAAATACAATTCTATCTATATCTTTTTGGTTTTTCTTGAAATGGTTTGATGGAAATAACTCATAAAGAATTCAATGACTTTGATTAGGGCTTGGGTACAATGGAAATTTATCACCCTCAAGTTTCACTTTCCCCATACCAAGCTTAAAAATGGGATCATTGTATTCACAAGTAAAAAGTGCATCAACTTATTCATGACAATTAAATGTGGAACCGGTTATTATTTGAGCAAATTGCTTGTGAGCAAATTTGTCATTATTTCAAGTGTGAAGTATAAGAAATGCAAAATCCAAAAATAAGAAAGCACGGTTTTAATCCTAAGTAATCCTCTCATCCATTACTTAAAAAACCGCTCACAATTAATATAAGTTCGTTTCAAGAGTAATAAGTCATTCGCCTTATGTGTATAATCCTCATGTCATGCTTTCATAAGTAGCTACATACTCGCTAAGGAAAGAAAAATAAAACTCACGCAATAATTTACATCCTCCATCTTTTTGAGACTTTGGATCTTCAACCCCGCAACCCGTCAAGGTAATATTGGATTGGAGCAATCTATTGAATCCCCGCAACCCGTCAAGGTAATATTGGAACTCAATAGTCACTATAATTAACACCACACTGCCCCTCTTGGGAGTCTTGTATATATATATATATATATGTATATATATATATATATATATATATATATATATATATATATATATATATATATATATATATATATATATATATATATATATATATATATATATATATATATATATATATATATATATATATATATATATATATATATATATATATATATATATATATATATATATATATATATATATATATATATATATATATATATATATATATATATATATATATATATATATATATATATATATATATATATATATATATATATATATTCTTTTTCTTTTTCTAGCCACTCATTTTTTTTCATAAGCCGCTCTTATTTTTTTTTATTCCCCACAAAGAAAGTAGAAAAAAAATAAAAGGAAAAACACCCGCTAAATATTGAGCATGACATAAGTCTAGTACACATAAAACGTTCTAACTTAGAATCTTAAGACGTACTTATATCAACCATGAATGATTAGACAAAAATGCATAAGAGATTACAAACCAATTAAAACCGTTCTTGATTATTTATTAACATATATACATGCGAAGAAAATAGAGGTAAAGAAGAGAAGGGTTTAGCCACAAGTAATTATCATGAAGTTTATCTAGCCCTTTTATACTTGCTTCAAATCTATCATTTCCCATTCTCCACAAATTTAAAGTCTCAAATAATGAGAGTGGTGGATGCTTAGCCTAATAGACCAATGAAGGACTACATGGTTAAGGATACTAGCTAGAGAGTGCTAAGATAAGCAAACTCGGGTTGAGTCAAAATATCCATGGCGGGCCTAATATGTCAAAAAAGTCTAAATTTGTTAAACCATATCCTTTATTATATATTTTTTTCTCTTTTATATATTTTGATGAAAAATAAAAGAAGAAAATATACAATGCAAATGTGTTATGCAAATGAAAAATGATTTATGCAAAAATTATGAATGCATATTTTTGGTGGCCAAAGTAGACCAAAAATTTGAAAAATGTTTGAAAAATTAATTTTCCAAGTTATCATGAAAGACAATGACAAGTTCTAGGTAAGGTCACTTCGATAGAAGACCCCCCTACACTTAAGCTAAACATTGTCCTAAATGTTTAAGAGCATAGAAGTATAAAAACTTCCCCTACACTTATGAAAATGAATAGACTTTGCTTAACCCAAGTTAAGGAAAGGACAACTATTGGTGAATTCATGTTTAAGCACAAGGTGTCAATGAAAGATCACAATAGTAACGAAGTGAACTGGATACAAGGGCCTCCTCCATAAGCTCCAAAGCATGAAATGAGTGAGCAACCCTTCAAACAACATGAAGACAAAAGAAGGTCTCCCCTACACTTATCTCCAAGTCTATACCCTTATTGCTAATCTACAACACTCTAAACCTAGTTATACAATGCTTGAGTTAATGAGTCTCTAGCTCGACTCGTCCCTCAATGAATTAATTCATGGGGAAAATGGGGATCTCTTGGAACCATTTCAACGGAAATGTCCTCCCCAAAATAATGTTCACACGGTGACCTTTCACTTTAAAATTTGGACCATCGGGTTGTGACAACTCAATAGTTCCATATGGAAACACTTGAGCAATAGTGAATGGACTGGACCATCTCGACTTAAGCTTGCCCGCAAAAAGTTTCAACCTTGAGTTAAAGAGGAGAACCGGCTCTCCAACTTTGAACTCACGGTTCTTGATCTTAGCATCATGCAATTTCTTAGTCTTTTCCTTGTAAAGCAAAGAATTTTCATAGGCATTGGCTCTCAATTCATCCATCTCATTAAGTTAATCTTTCCTATGTGAACTGGCTTGGTTTAAATCAAAGTTAGCCCACTTGAGAGCCCAAGATGCCTTATGTTCTAACTCGAATGGGAGGTGGCACGCTTTACCATAGACAAGCCTATAAGGAGTACAACCAATTGGTGTCTTAAAAGCCGTCCTAAAAGCCCACAAAGCATCATCAAGCTTATCTGACCAAGAAGCTCGATGCTCTCCCACCGTTCTCTCTAAAATTATCTTTAAACCACGATTTGTGACCTCGGTTTGACCATTAGTTTGAGGGTGATACGCGGTAGAAAGTCTATGATTAACTCCATATTTCTTCATAACTCTTGTAAATTGATCATTACAAAAGTGCGTACCACGATCACTTATGATGGCCCGAGGTACACCAAATCTAGCAAACAATTGCTTTAAGAACTTCACAACAACTCTAGCATCATTGGTAGGTAAGGCTTTAGCCTCCACCCATTTGGACACATAATCCACCGCCACAAGTATATACTTGTTTCCCTTAGAAGATGGAAAAGGTCCCATGAAATCGATGCCCCATACATCAAAAATCTCACACTCTTGAATAAAATTTTGTGACATCTCATCACGTTGCGTAATTTTTCCTTGTCTTTGACACACATCACAAAATTTCACAATCTCTTGGGCATCTTTGTAAATGGAAGGCCAATAGTAACCCGAATCAAAGACTTTCTTGGCGGTATAGTTAGGCCCAAAATGTCCACCCGTAGGTCCTTTATGACATGCTTCTAAGATCTTAAATGCCTCGGGCCCATCTACACACCGTCTAATGATTTGGTCCGCACAATGCCTAAAAAGATAAGGACCATCCCAAAAGTAGTACTTAACTTCCTTAAGAAATTTCTTCTTTTGTTGGTAAGTAAGACCCTCAATAAGCACATTTCCCACAAGATAGTTTGGTATATCCGCAAACCAAGGAGTGGCATCCTCTTGGGAAGAGATAGACATGAGCTCCTCTAATGGAAAGGATTCATTGATTTCTTGATGTGGAAAATCTCCTTGAAAAGGATGCTCAAGTCTACTCAAGTGATCCGCCGCTAAATTCTCGGCCCCTTTCTTATCACGAATTTCTATCTTAAACTCTTGAAGCAACAAAACCCATCTCAAAAGCCTAGGCTTAGCATCTTGTTTTGTCATGAGATACTTGAGAGCGGAATGATCCGTATACACTATGGTTTTGGATAGCACAAGGTATGGTCTAAATTTCTCAAAAGCATAGACTATAGCAAGCAACTCTTTTTCTATGGTAGTGTAATGAAGTTGTGCACCGGTCATGGTTTTACTCGCATAGTGTATAGGTTGAAAATGCTTATTCACTCTTTGTCCTAAGACGGCCCCCACCGCATAATCACTAGCGTCACACATAAGCTCAAAAGGTAATTCCTAATTTGGAGAAACCAAAACGGGAGCCTTTGTTAATTTCTCCTTAAGAGTCTCAAAAGAGTCCAAACAATCTTGGTTAAAAATGAAAGGATCCTCTTTTTACAAGAGGTGAGTCATCGGTCTAGCTATCTTAGAAAAATCTTGTATAAAGCGCCTATAAAACCCCGCATGACCTAAGAAACTCCTTACACCTTTAACCGAAGTGGTGGGGGAAGCTTAGCAATCACATCAATTTTAGCTCGATCCACCTCTAGTCCATTGTTGGATATTTTGTGTCCTAAAACAATTCCCTCTTTCACCATAAAGTGACATTTCTTCCAATTAAGCACTAAACGTGTTTCCTCACAACGCTTAAGCATTCTCTCAAGATTGGTGAGACATGAGGTAAATGAATTTCTAAAGACGGAAAAATCATCCATAAAAACCTCCATAGTTTGCTCTATCATGTTACGGAAAATCGCCATCATGCACCTTTGAAACGTCCCCAGTGCATTACATAAGCCAAAAGGCATCCTCCTGTAAGCAAATGTACTGTAGGGACAAGTGAATGTGGTCTTTTATTGATCCTTAGGGTCAATAGGTATTTGTAAATAACCCGAAAAACCATCAAGAAAACAATAGTACTCATTTCCCGCTAAGCGTTCAAGCATTTGATCCATAAAAGGTAATGGAAAATGGTCTTTCCTAGTAGCCTCATTGAGCTTCCTATAGTCAATACAAACTCTCCAACCGGTAACAAGTCTTGTAGGAATAAGCTCATTGTTCTCATTAGGCACTACGGTGATTCCACCCTTCTTTGGAACACAATGTACCGGGCTAACCCATGGAGAGTCGGAAATGGGATAAATCATGCCCGCATCAAGGAGTTTAATCACTTCCTTCTTAATGACCTCATGGATTTTTGGGTTAACCCTTCGTTGACTTTGGATGGTGGGTTTGTAATCATCTTCCATAAGGATTTTGTGTGTACAAAAATGTGGATCAATTCCCCTTATGTCGGATATTTTCCATGCTAAGGCTTTCTTGTGTTTCTTAAGGACTTCAATGAGTTGCTCCTTCTCATCCTCTTTCAACTCTTTAGCAATGATCACGGGTAATTGGTTTTTGCCCTCTAATAAAGCATACTCTAGGTGGGATGGAAGGTCCTTAAGTTCAATTGGAGGTGGACTCTCTATGGAAGGTTTTACTATGGAAGGATTCTCATGGGTAACTTTTTGTGGAGTAGGAGAAGGAATAGGGTCCTCATTGAGCAACTTTTGGATAGTAAGAATATCTTCTTCCCAATTAATGGGAGAATCATCATCACCAAGAAAGTTTGACTCAAATTCCTCAAAGAGGAAATCACTCTCTCCAAAAGGTGTTAAAGAGGGAGCAATTGAGGCCACGGTTTCAACATGGGGCATTTCATCACTAGTACTCTTGCAAGCATCATGAAAGTGTTCATCACACACCTCATCTAACACATCAACTATGTTAATAGTCTCACACGGTCTAGACTCCTTAACCTCTTTCCTATCACAAACTTTCCCTAACGTAAAAACCACTTTCTCATCCTCTACTCTCATAATTAGTTCTCCCTCCGCCACATCTATCAAAGTACGACCCGTTCTCAAAAACGGTCTACCAACAATCAAAGGAACTCTAGGATCCATGTCATAATCAACCACTACAAAGTCGGCCGGAAATGTAAACTTATCCACACCTACAAACACATCCTCCGCGATACCTACGGGGTAAGTTATGGTTCGGTTGGCTAATTCAAGGGTCATCCTAGTGGGAGTGAGCTCGGGAAGAGAGAGTTTTTTCCAAACCGATAAAGGCATGAGGTTTATGCTTGCCCCTAGATCCGCCAAAGCCATGCAATTTTCTACACCGGGAAAATTACAAGGTATCAAGAAGCGCCCGGATCTCCAAGTTTTGTTGGTAAGGTTTTAAGTAGCACGGCGGAACAATTTTCATTAAGGGATGTGTTGGGCAAATCAACCAATTTTTCCTTGTTTGAGAGTAAATCCTTGAACATCTTAGCAAACTTTGGCATATAAGCAAGAGCTTCCGCAAATGATATGTTGATGTTGAGTTGCTTGAACATTCTTAAGAAATTTGAGACTTGGATGTCATCCTTGTTCTTTAACTTGTCCTTTTTCAACCTTGAAGGATATGGAAGGTTTGGTTTTGGTGTAGGTGGAGTAGGTGCTGTAGTGGAAGATTGATCTTTGATAGCTTCTTCATTGGGAGTTGTGGAAGGTAAAGGAGAAGTAGGAATAGGTTGAGAAGGTGTGTTTGATTTAATGGGAGCATTTTGAGGTGGTGAAGTAGAGGTAGAAGACTTGTCACATGTAGAAACAAAAGTGGGTGGAACAATAGGAGGCTTAGGAGGTGAAGGATCCTTTGTTGTCTTTCCACTTCTTGTTGTAATAGCATTGACATTTGCTCTTGGATTTGTTTGTGTGTTGCATGGTAAAGCCCCTTGTGGTCTTTGATTATAAAGCATCATAAACTTCTTATTTGTGTCTTCATGCATTTCTCTCATTCTTCTCTCATTAGCTTCATTCATTTCTCTTATTCTCTTCTCATTAGCTTGGAACCTCCTTTCATGCTCTTGATTCATTTTGTGAAGAAGCTCAATTGTGTTATAATCTTGTGGCACATTTCCTTGAAAACCTTGGGGTTGGAAAGGTGGAGGTTGATTGTAAAACCCTTGGTTGTTACCTTGAAAGGTATTTCCTTGATTGTTAAAGGTATTTGGTGGTCTATAGTTATTCCCTTGGTAAGGTGGTCTTTGCCCTTGATTCCTTTGTAACACTTGAGGAGGATTTTGTTGAATTTGGGTGGGTGGTTGGGGTGGGAATCCCGGTGGAGTAAGGTAATTTTGGGACTTGTAAGAAAGGTTATTGGGATTGATATTTGTCTTGAAGTGTTCACGATGTTCCTCTTGGTAAGCATAACATTCCCCTTGATAACCTTGCACCTTATCACATTGTTCATAGGAATGGGGACCTCCACAAGTAACACAAGAAAGAGTAATGGCATGCACATCATTTGAGGAATGATTTCCCATAGAAAGCTTCATTAAGTCATTCATCATATTTTCTTGCATCTTTTGGGAATTTTGCATGAATGTTTGACTTTCCTTTTGAGCTTGAGTAAATGCTTGCATGCATGAAATGAATTGAGTCTCCAGTGGGTTAGAACTTCCTTCTTGAATGACATGGACTCTTTCATCAAATTGTGTGTTTGTTTGAACCATTGCTTTGGTCTCAATGATGTCCAAAGCCTCTTGAATGGATTTAAGAAGAATATTCCCTCCCGCGGAAGCATTTAGTGAATCTTGGTGATGAGGTTTAAGGCCATTGTAGAAAGTATTGATTTGGTGAACTTCATCCAATCCATGGTTAGGGCATCTCCTCAATAACTCTCTAAACTCCTCCCAAGCATCACTAAAGGTTTGACTAGGTTTTTGTTGAAAGCCTATAACTGAGTTCCTCAAAGCCGTGGTCTTAGATGGGGGAAAGAACTTGTTCAAATACTTAGTGGTGAAACCATCCCATGTGGTGATACTATCGGGTGGTTGTGTGTCTAACCAATGCTTAGCGGGTCCCTCTAGTGAAAGTTGCACCAATATCAACTTAATAGCATCATGTGGAACTCCATTGTACTTAATGGTATTGCAAAGAGCAAGGAATCTCTTAAGGTGATCATAAGGATTATCATTCTTGTTACCATAGAAAGGTGTGTTTGAAACCAAGTTAATCATAGCCGTTTTTAGCTCAAATTAATTTGCGGGAATGTCGGGAATCTTGATAGCATCGGCATATCCGTGAACATTGGATTGCAAACTTTCCATCAAAGAATGAGTATCAACAGCCATGGCTTCTTGTTGTGGATGAATCGAAGCACGATTCTCGTGATCGGCTTGATGGACGGTGGTGTTCTTACTCTTTCTCTTTTTCTTCCTTTTCGGAGGAAGGGGTTGTACACCAATCGGTATTTGTGCACGCCCGCGAGTGAGCATGCAACTCAATACGAGGAATGGGAGAGAAGCTCTCGTGTGACTTTGAAGAGAAAAGGATTATCCCCTTCGAGTTTCAATATGAAATATCCACAAGAAAATAATAATATACGTATGTAGTACTTGGGTGCAAGACCCCCAATGAAGCCTTCCTTCTTAGAATACTCACAAGTGAACGGGGGGTTAGGTGGCGCGAAGCACTTAAGTACCTATTGACCCTTAGATGGCATTTTATAGCACATCGCCTTTCTATTCACTTAATTGTCCGTATTCTTCGAATTGTTGCTTATTGGAAGTATTTATCTATTCTTGCTTTATTTTGTTTGATCGATACACGTGTCAAGGACCGGAACGCCCCTCAACACGGTGTATTGCCTTGGCAATACTTATGGAGAATATGTGAATTGGTTGTTCTTATACGTATACGTATTTACTTATAATAATATATGGAAAATATTTTTGTATTTATGAGTTTTTTAAGAGAAAATACTATATGTACATAAAAACCGAGAGAATCCAATAATATATATTTTTGGGTGCAATCTCTTAGGAAAAAGATTGCTTTTTGGAGTTTTTAATTTGTTTGGTCAATTCTTTAGGAAAATAATTGTTTTGTTAATTTTTTTAGTTTTTATATATTTTTATATTTTATATTTTTATTTGTTTTTTATTTATGATACGTAAAAATAACGTTCACCAGGTGAACGGATCCCAAAAGCCAATGAAAACCGTCAATCGATAGTCTCTCGTAAAGTCAAAGAACCGGCAGCAGCGCCATTTGAAATGTGTATAGTTGAAGTTCGTTTTTCTCAGTTCTTAACAAATTGAAAGTCCTAACAAGATCGAGTTTTTAATTGTTTTTGGTTGGTAAAGTATTTGGATATTCTATAGCTAATTCAAACAAAGCCTTGCTAAAATGAAAAATACCGTCTACTTATATGTAAAACAAAGTGCACATACCAAGTTTTTATTCAAGTAAAATGCTAAAATGTAAATTCCACAAACTATAAGGACTGAAAATGTAAATTCTATGAAATATAAATGCTAAAAATGTAAAGTTAAAAAGTCTAAGGACTAAATGTGTAAAATCAGTAAACTAAATGGACTGAAAATGAAAATTTGTCAAACAAGTAACCAAATTCCAACTAACTTGAAAACTAACTAACTACTTTTGAACAAATTTGAAATTTCAAGGACTGAACTTTTGAAAACCCTAATAAGTTGGAAGATTAGCTAGATTTACAAACTGCTTAATACTAGAAGGACCTAAGTGCAATTTTTAAGACTATTTAACCAAAAATGGGTTCAAGTACAAAATAAGCTCGTTTGAGCTTGTTTCTTAACCAAATAAGCTCAAACCAATTTCAAACGTTTTGAATCGAAAATAAGCTAGACCTGTCCAAGGAATTTAGCTGAAATTGCCTAGAACTCTGATAAGCTAAATTCAATAAGCTCAAAATAAGCTACCAATTAAGCTAGACTTGCACAACTTGATTTTAATGATGAAAATTGTTAAACAGCTCAAAAGAAAGACGGGAAATCAAGTCTCAAATAAAATGATCAAGTAATAAGCCCTAAATCTGAATATAAGCCAAAATTGAGCTTATGTTGACCAGATTTTTCAAAAAGTTAAAAATCTCAAAATCTACTCAGGAACACTTCTGGAATAGAAATGTGAAAGAAAATCAGCTAGTTTATGAAGTGGAAAGTGAGATATTAGAAATCAGTTTGTGTTTCATTACAGGGAATTGCATTTTCTCTAGTGCTTATTATTTGGCTTATTTCTTAATCAAAACAAGATACTGTACAATTTCTTTTTATACACTAAAAGTTCATATGTTGAGTGAAAGATTAGAACTGGTTTCAAAGGATTTCATCAAAGATGAAAGAAATGCCAACCAAATGAAAATCAATACTTTCTAAAAATATACTTGATAAAAATTGACCCAAACCTTTTTGATAGCCAATTGCCTTTTTGACCAAATTCTTGACTTAAAAATGACTGAAAGCTTTATACTATGACTAAATGACTTAAAAGGAACCAGAATTGGCCAATTGCTAACACTTGAACACTACTTGTAAGCTAATACCAAACACCACTTATCTGATATTTTTCAAACATTTTATGAAGGATTTTTAAGCAAATGATTAGACTGAGTGAAGAGTAATATCAAACTAAGTTCAATAGCTTGAATGAAGTGCAAAGTATCCAAAAACAAGCAGTTTAAAAGACTAGAACTCTAAATGACCTATTAAGCTAAAGTGACCGATAAAAGCTGAAAAACAGGACAAGTAGAAGACTATAAGCAAGATTTAAGCTACAAGTAAACTACTCAAACACTGAAATCAGATCAATAACAAGCTGAACACATTTTATCATGCAATCAAATAGAATTAAGCTAGGTATTAAGCATGCAATCAACAGTTTAGGGGAACTAAAACTCAGAATGTAAGACCTTTTAGCTTAGGCCTCCATTGGGGAGTAGAGAAGCGCTGAGCTTTCTAACTAGTGCTAACCACCACCTTAGCACTAGAACACACCAAACAGCTACTAATCAACAACTATCAATCACCAAAATCTCCATTGATGAACTGGAATTCTGCAAAATCAACTAGAACTTGGACTTGGATGAACACAACAGGTACAATAGCTACAATCTTCACAAACAGCTAATCATGATCTAGTAGTGATCATAACTAGCTTATAACAGCAACAGAATAACAATGGTGCAAGTATGAACAGTGATGAAGGGAAATGAAGTGAATTTTAATTGATTGGATTTAGAAAGTAGTTACAGAACTGGTAAATTGGTTACAACTACTAACAGACTCAAGAGTTTGTCAGACTCTTGAGTTGTTAAGCTAAATCTAACAAAGATGAGAGAAAACTAAAAGTGTGTGATTTCACACTTTTCTACAATACAAGAAATGAAACTAATCTAGGGTATTTATAGACTGCAGATGTGAAGTGGTTGAGGTTGGTGACGTGTTAGAACCAATCATAAGCTTCCACGTGGTCAATTCTGCATAACTGAATTTTGCAGGTGAAGAACAATTTTGGGGTTTTTTGATTAGGATGATTTCATGTTAATTGACTGTGTCCATTGTATTCGTCTCTCAAAAACGATCACTTTTCATGTTCATATCATCTTCTGAAATTGCCTCTAGCTCAAACCCGTTCCTGGTAAATTGTTGAAGAAGATGACACGTGTCACATTGTCATTGGTTAAGGGATTAGCACACTGATCATTATCCAAGTTGGATAAATCTGATTATTGCATGTTGCGTTTTTATTGGTGGAGAAAATGTGAGTGCGCAGCACTGTTAGGATACGGCCAATTAATGCCAAATGAAGTTAGTGGCCACGTGTCACTTTTGTTGGCAATCCATGTTTTAAGTTTCCTTGCTTCCCATTGGTTGAGAATGTTAGACACGGATCAAGCTCAACTTTACTTTCCAAAAATGGCAGAAATAGTCCCTTAACTTGGCAGATTGAACTTTTGAGCTATATTCTTCATTTCTTTGGCATAAATGGTCCTTCAAACTTCATTCTTAAACACAATTGATCCCTTTGACTTAGTTGACTGAAAGTTGACCAAATTTGACTTTGATCTTGACTTTGTCATATTTACACTTTTGATCCTTCATCTTTGGCAGATTGTCAAGATAGGTCCTTGTTCTTTAAAGTCTTGTCACTTTTGATCCTTCTTTGTCTTTTTCATCAAATTAAGCTTGATTTTCCTTTGTTTGCTTGAAATTGCATCCTTCTTACCTATTTGCACACAAACATAAAACATACCACATAATTCCGCTTTATAGCACAAAGTTTAGGTATTTTTCTTGTGTTTTAGGGTGATTTGTTGATAAATTGATATGAGTTTTTGCTCATATCAGGAATACTAGTAGAACCAAGAGGAACATCAGATGAAGAACCAGGAGCAACAGCAGATTGAGAAGTAGGAACCACTCGTGGAGGAGGACGATAGATGAAACGCTCCGGAACCGGTATGTTCTGACGCTTGATCATTCTTTGGTATAGAACCTTAAGCTCGTCAAAAGACAACGCCTTAACTCGATCCAACAGTAAAGTGAGCACCCGACTGATATTTGACATACCTCTGCATTAACTTTCTCTCCTCGGTTCTTGTCAAAGGCCTGTTCTGACGCTTTTCACGCAGTTGAGCAGCAAGAGATAATTGTTGCTTACGCATTAACGCCATAGCTCGTGGAATACAATTCTGCTCATTCACATCAGCACCCAAGAGATTAGTAAACTGCGAATAATCAGATGTAAGAATAGTGAGCACCCGCATCCAATCATTATCATCCCAATGCATAGCATCATGCTACAACAATTCACGTCTTTGCTTCTGAAGAGCTTCTTCCTCAGCCCTAGCAGCTTGGTCAATCTCCGCTTGCATTCGGTGTGCAGCCTCCTCACCCAACCCGTCCTCCTCAAGTTGTCTGCGACTACGCTTGCAAGGGGGTGAGGGAGCATCAGTGTTGGAAACTCACTTTATCTGACGACATTTAAGAATTCCCATTAGTTATCATAGTTACACACGTTTAGACTAGACTAGGTTCGTTGTATAGTTTATGTAGTGTGTGTGACTATATATACCCCTCCTAGGCTTCCAAGGAGGGGTGTTGCTTGTGTCATTTTCACTTTTAATACATTTTTCCTTCTTTCACACAACCTCTCTCTCTCTCTCTCAACAATGGCTTCCACCAGCATTTACCACCATGTTAGACCACCGGATTAGCAAATAGCAAATCCACAATTAGCATCAGAGCCTCGGTTCCATCCTTGGATCGTTCTTGTTTTCGATTTAGGTGGTCTTAAAAAAATTGAGGTCTAGTTCTATATTTTTGTCACGTCTTGTTCTTATTTTGTCCAACTTGTCAATGTTTTGTGTTTTGTTTATCATATTCACAAGCTTTTTATCACTTTCACATGTTTTGTGGTCTCATTATATCAATCCCATGGTCCGATTGGTTTAACTGTTTGTGTCACTGATTTTGTCATCATCTGGTCTTCTCACCACTTGCCACGTTTTCTTGGTCAAAAGTGATGTCAAATCCTGCCATTTTTTATTATTACATCTGTAATGATTTCGTGCATGGTTTTTTTTCTGCTATATCACTTGTTTTTTTTTTTGATCAGTTCTGGGTTGCATATTTTTTTGAAGATGAAGGTGAAAACCCAGATTTGCCAGAAAAAAAAATTAGACCCAGAAACATGTTCCTGAAAATATGGAAAAAGGACAGTACTTTTGGATAAGCTTTCAGATCGGAATATTGTGATCGTAAAAACCATTGGTTTCTACATTGCGATCGAATATGCCGATGGAACACTTTCGGTGCATTCCAATGGAACGCATTCCAATGGAACGCATTCTGATGGAATGTTCCGATGGAACGCATTCCGATAGGGTGTAGAGGACTCATTGCGATGGAAAAACAAAAACATTCCGATGGACTGAAATTCAAAACCATTGCGATGCAAGTCTTTGACTTTGCGATGGGTTTTCTAAAACATTCCGATTGACTGTTTATAAAACCAGTGGACCAAATATGTGACCGAACCAATATCAACATATCTCCAACCTTTTAACTTCACAACATCAATCAAACTTATTCCCATCGACACCTAATCCCAACTACAGACATTTTCTTAATCAGATCGAGCAGAAATTAGTTTTTCGGTGATCTCAGAATTTTTTTTCGTAATGCATGTCTAGATCAATTGAGATCTATATGCACGAAAATATTATCCATCACAGATCTGTACTTAATTTTCGAGTATCAAGAATAACTAATAACAACTATGTTATTATTATTCCCAGTCTCGTTGACAACACCAAGGAAATCAACATGCAATCCGAATCACAACTATCAAGGCTCACACCTTCTTTAATTTATAAATATTAAGAACGAATCCTAACAACTATGTTAGATTCGAACTTGGTTTCGTTTTTAATCGAATCAACACCTCTTACTCTTACCCGAGAACAATTATTGTTCTTGAAGCCACGATCTTACCTTGATTCGTCCTTCCAAGTCTCGCTTTAAGATGATTATGACTATGAAGGTGGGATAAGATTTGATTTGTGATGAGATTAACTATTGGTTATTATTGATTTGTTAATCAACCGTATGATTCATCTTTTTGAAAAGATGAGGATCGAGGTGTAGATAAGATGATATGGGAGAGTAGCAGATTAGGTTGTGAGTTTTCTTTTGGTTTTTTGGTAAGAGGACTTTGGGGGCGGAGGATACTAAGATGAAGTGATTAGGGTAAGTTGTGTGAGTGAGATTAGGGTTTGAGTACTACTTATATTCCTGTTCCATGAATCGGGTATACTATATGACTTGGGCCGAACCAGTATTAGGTTGATGTGGTTGGTTTTGGTAATAACATTCAAGGGCTAGTGACAATGCAATATACTTGGGCCTAGGCGTGTTATTATACTTGTCTTTGGGAAATTATTGGACCCATCTATTTCAATAAATTTGGTCTATTGTAATTGATCAAATGTTATTGAAAGTTTGGCGCCGTATAATTTATCAAGGTTTGTCAAGTCGGAATCTTTTTTACGGGCTTTATTGGATTGGGTCGGGTATTTCTAAAGTAACGGGTGTTAAAACAATGTGATGTGACAAAGAAACGCGACAAAGTGATGTGACAAAAAGAAGAGACAAATGTGACGAGAATTTATTTGAGACGAGACCAAGAAAAAATGGGCGATTTTTTAGTGGCTACAGATTTCGTTTGATCGGGTATTAATTACGTGAAGTTGAAGACGGATTTTTTGAAGGCGTGTATTTATTTTATCTTTCAAAGATAACTTGCTCGTGCTTAATCTTAGAATGAAGACTTGTTTATCTGGTTTCCGGGTTCGGGGTGGATGGTTGATGACTCGGATAACTATCACTTAAAGGGGTTACATTGTTGTACTCAGTGTCACGCGCTTCGTCGACGTAGATAATTTCAAGAGGTGTTGTGCTTATAGACTTCTTCAGTGATGCATTGAGTACTTAGAGATTTCTCCACCGTTCTTCATTCAACAATAGTGCAAGCTTAAGTCACAAGATCGAAGGATTTTTATTCAGCTTCATGTTTGATGTATCTGGTTCATTCTTTCAGTGGTCACTTCAAATTGCTTTCAAGTGGGTTGGTAAAGATAGCCATGGAGAGTTTATGAGAAGAGATTTTCGATCAACAGCTGATTCTCACAAAATATATAATTCAGCTTATTTATTATTCTCACGAGATTTCAGGTACATGTGCGTACAATTTATTGATGGTTCCGAGTTTCGAAACCATCAAGGGGGAAGAAGAAGACACTTTGAACGCACAACGAGTACACGTGGTGAACTTCATACCTTCTTTTGATTTGAAGACATTCCGGGATGACATTTGTCATAGCCGCAGAGAAAATCAGTGTTTTAACTCGTGGCGTTATCAATCTCTAAATGGTACACTACTGATTCGAGGTTTAATTGTTTGATTGTTGAAATTAAACATCATCATTATCCAATATGCATTCCCGGGACTTAATTGACTCTGGTGCATCTCCGGAAGAAGATATGTGCATTTCCAGGACTTAATTGACTCTGGTGTTACGATGCCAACTTCATGAATGGGATAAAGTGTCCACTTCAGTATTTGAGCTTCATAATTGGGATTGATTTACTTTCTTCAACTATGTGGGGGAAGAAATGTCTTGATTCTTTCTGGTATGCATAACTTGAACTCTCAGGGGGAAGAAAAATTCAGAAGAATTATTCAAGCGTGAGAAGAGAAGTTGTTGATCTACTTGGTATACCCCTTACTTTCAATCCCTCTTAGCAACGTTATCATGTTATATGATGGGATTTGCTTGTTAAATTCCGTTGTGCGCTTAATCATTCTAAGCTTTATTGAAAGCTTTAAAGTTGCTTACGAGGATTGTCGGTTTAGGGGGAAGCTATTTAAAAGCTTCTACATCAAGTTTATGTGGCATGAATTAGGGGGAAGTTAATTCAGAAGCTTCTCCTTATCCAGAAGTGTATGGGTTACTTAGCTCGTGCCGTTACAGTATTTCTACTACAAGTTACTTAAAGATGAGTCGTTTTAAAGTCAAAGGCCTCAAAAGACATCATCAGCATTGGACGCTTCATGAAAGCTCTTGTTCTTAATCATTATTTACTTGTTAGGAAAAATATTGTAAGGAATTCTACACGTCGTCCCATGGGGGAAGATTGTTGGAAACTCTCTTTATGTGACGACATTTAAGAATTCCCATTAGTTATCATAGTCACACACGTTTAGACTAGACTAGGTTCGTTGTATAGTTTATGTAGTGTGTGTGACTATATATACCCCTCCTAGGCTTCTAAGGAGGGGTGTTGCTTGTGTCATTTTCACTTTTAATACATTTTTCCTTCTTTCACACAACCTCTCTCTCTCTCTCTCTCTCTCTCTCTCTCAACAATGGCTTCCACCACCATTTACCACCATGTTAGACCACCGGATTAGCAAATAGCAAATCCACAATTGTAGGATCGTGTTTTCTAATGAATTAGCAAGTTATGGATAATCTATTGAATGAATGGGAAAGTGGAATAACTTAGAGAGAGAAAGAAGAGAGAGAAAGGAGAGAAATAAGAAAGATGGAATTGTTGAAAAGAATGAAAGTGTTCAACCCCTCCTAACATGCTAGGAGGGGGGTTTATATAGCCCACCCTACATGTGGGATATATGGGCTATATTGGATCACGAGCCCAATATCATTGGAGTGACCGATCCTTTCTAAATACGTAAAAACGTATTTCCAACAATCTCCTCCAAAGGGAGGTCACTCCAAGTTACAATGTACTAAATAGTCTATAGCTCGTGATCTATGCAAATAATGATGTGACCGAGACTTTCCTTGGAAAAACGTATTTCCAACAATCTCCCCCAAAGGGAGGTCATACCATCTTACAAAATCTTAAACCTAGCATACTATGCTTGAGTCTTCGATCTTGTTCTTGTGAATATGCTGATGAGATCTTTGACTTTGGTCTTGAGCATGTGTCTTTGCTTTGACCTTGTGCATTCATCACTTGTGATATTTGCCTCCTCGCGACTTCATGTTCCACATACTTGTACCTTTATAAATTCTTGAAAGCTTCAGAGTTTGATACAGCGGAAGACTTGACGTTCAGACTTTCTTGAATTTGTTGAAGTATTAAGTGTATGTAGTATAAGCATGTGGTGACGACTTCTTCTGGATTGTACACCGCATTGCCACCTTCCTGTTACGCTGCATAAGACAGTTAGCAACAAAACATATACACGGATGAAATGGCCTTGAACATTTCGTTCTAAATCGGTAGCATTTTACCTCCGGTCGGTGAAGACCGTTGGACGATATTAACTATCGTACTTGTGGCAGGTAGTTTCAATTAAGAACCTCCTTGACAAGATTTCGCGGGTAAACCCGTTCTCTTTATTCGACCGTCCAAAGATGACTGCGAACATAAAGAGTGAATCATTTGGATAATAATATCCGCATGATTTGAAGCCGTCAATTCATGTTCCTGGAACAAGTGAAGTTCAATTAAGAACCGCACCATCGTTGCTTTCCAGTTTTCACGAGCTTGATTCGTATAGAATCTTGCAAGTTACCTACCAAGTGCTGTTTGAGGTTAACACTAGAAGGATTTCCACTCATCACTGTGAACACTTAGGTATCACTCTGAGTGTTCTGGCAAGATGACTAAGATATTGCGTAGAGGCCTGGAACGTGTTTAAATTCATTTAAGAATTAAACCATTGTTGCTTTCCAGTTATCACAAGTTTGATTCATAAAGAATCGCACAAGTCACCTACCATGAGCTTTTTGATATTCGCTCAAGAAGGATTTCCATCTTCATTGTAAATACTTTCGTATTACTCGGATGTTCAGGCAAGATCATGAAGATTTTACGTAGGACTCTTAAGATCTTTCTTACTTTTCACAGTGTGTGAGGAAGCAAGGAAATATGACAGTGTGTCCTAATGAGATATTTGATGATCTCAAATGGCTCTAGACTCGATCGTGCATTTTAGATTTTAGTGATCGGAGGCTGGAGAGGAGTGCCACCATTTCAATACCAATTTATTCGGAGTGAATAAATCAATAGATAATGCGTTGTCTCCGTGTGATTAAAACAAATATCTTTTAAGAGATATCTGAGTTGGCTGGGATGGGTTGTGCCTTGCATCACTGGGTCCATGATGTCTGTCTTCAATATCAAGAATCATTAAACAATGATCTTAAGAGCATATGTATTGACCCAGTTTCTGCCTAAGTTGAAAGGAGGGCTCCTTTCTTTACACCCTTTATCTTTACAATTCTTTTTCATTCTTCAACCCCTTCAATATTTACCAATACGTCATCACTAGCACCTTGTTGTGATTGTTCCAGTGCTAACTTAAGTACTTGGTCGGCATTCAGCTACGTTCACAATCTTTCTCCATCTTTCCTAAGGACTACTATTTCTAGCTATGGAATGTCCTTGGGAAGATTCCTCCGGTTCTAGAGGAATCATTGGACTTTAATCTATCCTACCATCCTTATGTCACCATAATCTTCACCGTCGTGAATAAAGATGTTTTGGGTAAGTGTATGTCACCATGAAATCCATTTTGAAGTGCAAATCCATTTTGCTCCCCCTTAACATATGCCACGATATCCGAAAACATTTCGCACATGTCAGGATGAGCTAGCACGTTAAGTCAAACCATTTGTGATTAATCATTTCCCATATTAAATCACATTTTCTCCCCATATTAAAAATATTAACCCAATCGATGTTTTTAATATCAATTGATTTAATAGCATTTTAAGAAAATTTGGGAAGAAAAATGCAAAGCCAATTATCTACATGAATTACACAAGCTCCCCCTCAAATTAATGAGGGTGTACTTGAAACGTAAATTAAATACCTTTTTAAACACAAGTGTAAGGTATTTATCACGTGCAAAGATCATATATGATAATGAATTCACAATATTAGCAATTTATGAGGTTGGACCTGAATAATGGAGAACATCATATGAAAGAAGCACATGGTTCTTGTTCACGAATGTTGGTCGCCTCATCACATCTGAAGTTATCTCTTGACTCCATGTGTATGATTGATATCGTTGTCTTGACACCAATATGTGAACTTGGCACTCTCGGCATCAAGGATTCTGAATGCTGGACAATTGCTCCCCTCAATTGTTGACCCGTGTTCTATTGAAAGAGCTGTAGTCACCGTTTGAGTAGTCGCATCGTCGAGTATGTAGATATCAATTGTAGATTGCTACGGTTGGTGGAGATGATAACTTCATAAAAACAAGATTTCTCTTGTTTTAACAAATAAATGCACTGACACGTACATAAATTCGCGTTAGATTGTGTTATTACGTAAAAACAATCCCTTACATGGTTATAAAGTAAACCATGCCCAAGAAAAGTAATTCCCGTTGTGGAGTCAAAGCTTTCCGGTGAAATGCTTGACTTGAGTATTACAAAGCGGGTTACTATCTGAAATAATAGCAAGCCATTTTGAGCATGTTTTAAAACATTTGAACTTCTGCTCGAACTTTATTTACAACCCCGTGTCATTATTGAATGACATTTCTAGTATCGTAAATATTATCGATTCCAGAAGACATGCTCTTTTTATCAAAATATTTTTGAACACACAATTTTGAAAGGTTTAGAAAAACCTTTTGAGAAATTCTCGAAAAGTTGTGTTCAAAGTTTTGAAAACCAATTACTTGAGCTTAAAATGTTGAATATCTTACAAAACAAGCTCAAGTCCGAGAAGTTGTAAACTTCCCGTTGTTAAGGATAAGTTTATCATCGGCGATAAACTTTCCTTTTAACTGAAGAACGAGTCCTAAGTTGACATTTACTTAGAAGTCGTTTTCATGATCTTGAAAAACTTTGAATGTTTTAACGTAAAGCTCATGACCGAGAAAGGTGAATTTCTCGTTATGAGGAAAAGTTCTCTTATTTAAAAGATTCACTTCCCTTTCTGAGCTTAAAACCTGGAATGTTTTAATACAAGCTCATGACCGAGAAAATTTAATTTTCCGTTACGAGTATAAGCTATCTTTAAAGATAAGCTTTCCTAAAATTTAAGTTCGAGTTACAGTCTGATATTTAACTGTAAGTCATTGTGCATGAGCTTAAAAAACTTCGAATGTTTTTAACATAAGCTCATGCCCAAGAAAAATTAATTTCTCGTTGTGAGGATAAGTTTATCATCGGTGATAGAATTTCCTTTTTCTGAAGATCGGGTCATCGTCTGATATTTAACCATGAACCATTTTTACACGAGCTTAAAACCATTGAATAGTTTTAAAGTAAGCTCGTGTCCGAGAAAATTTAATTTCTCGTTTTTGAGGCTAAGTTTATCATCGGCGATAAACTTTCCTTTACTTGAAAATCGGGTCATCATCTGATATTTAATGATGAACCATATACACAAGCTTAAAACCTTTGAAAGGTTTTAGGATAAGCTCGTGTCCAAGAAAACTTAATTTCTCATTAAGAGGGTAAGTTATCGTTGCGTAGATAAACTTCCCTGTCTCTGAAGTCCGGGTCATCGTCTGTCATTTAGCGAGGAGCCATTTACACGAGCTTAAAACCTTTGAATAGTTTAAATGTAAGCTCGTGTCCGAGAAATTTTAATTTCTCGTTTTGAGGGTAAGTTATCGTTGACGAGATAAACTTCCCTTTCTCTGAAGAACGGGTTACAGACTGTGATTAATTTATAAGCCTTAGTGCATGAGCTTAAAAACTTGGAATGTTTTTTATATAAGCTCGTGCCCGAGAAAAATTAATTTCTCGTTGTTAGGATAAATTTACCATGCGATAAACTTTCGTTTCTTTGAAGATCGAGTTATAGTCTGTGATGTGACTATAAGTCCTATACATTGTAAGCTTAACTGCAAATCCCCTGAGACACTTGTTTCTTAGATATCAGCTTCTTCAGCAACCAAACTCTGAGAGTGTCCTTAATTGAATGGTATACAACGATTGGAACGCTGTGTGCTTATTGAATGTTAACTTTGGTACCTGCATTCTCATTAGAAAGTTGGATATTTGTATGTGGATTAGCGATATCTATTTTAGAACCATGTGGGGGTTCACAGTTGGCCTTACTTGTGCCTGAGGTGACCTGAGGAGATGATTCACTTGTCGTAGTTGGCAAACGTTTCCTTTTATAGAAAACCTTAAGTTCAGGCTTAAGTGATGTGTCATCCTCTTCAATTTCCTCCCTAGTAGTCTTAGTAGAATCGGAGACTATCCTAGTTAAAGGGCACTCGTTTCCTACAAGAGTGAAAGTTCTACCAGTGGGGCGCCACGTTTTACCAATGGGTTTGATTTTAGAAACCCACTGGGATTTAAGTCTAGCACGGGAGTTCACCTCAATAAGTAATTTATTAATACAAGAATCATGATTGGCTTTAAAGACACATTTCCTACATGTTTTACAAGTAGCATATTTAATGTCCGAGTAAGATCTAAAATCCTAGATGATTGATTGATGCTCCTAGGAAGTGACATGCTACGGTTAGCAGTGTTGGGTAAACTAGAAGGCATCTGACTATGTTTGAAATTCCTATCTCTTACTTGTGTCTTTAGCTTAGCTTCCTTAGACCAAATGTATGGTGAATGTCATTTGAACTAGTTTGAGACGTGTTCTTTGGAGTATGTCTAGGGAGACTAGAGGCAATCATGTGATTAGGTCTTGCAGAAGCTGTTTTACTCACAATAGGCCTAGATAGTGGAATGACTGGTCTAGAAAGATGAACCATATCAACTTGGGAGGCAAACCGCGGTCTCGAGGATTTTGGTCGCTCAGTTCTAAATGCAGTCAGTTGTCTAACAGACTGAATTTGAGGCGGTTTCCCCAAGATTGATGGTTTTTCAAGCTTAGTGTCCACACTAGTTCCTTTAGTTTTCCTCAACTCGTTTTTCAGAGCCGCTATTGCAAAGACCTTTTCCTGAACTTGAGCTTTTAAAGTCTCATTCTCTTTGAGCAATCTATCTTGGGATGCCAACTTAGATTCAAGCAGTTGAATTTGTTTCAAAAGATTATCCTTTTCAGCTTTAGAATATAAAACTTTTTGATCCAATTTCTTTCATGAACAACGTTTGACTTTTCAAGTTTTTCAAAATATGTTTCAAATTTGTCCGTTTTCTTGGAAAATTCTAATTTGGAATCCTCAAGATCTTTCGATTGTTGAGCTACAATCGTTTCGAGCTCTCTAATCTTGGAATCAGAAGCAGTCAAAGAAGCAGTTACAAGACAATTATCATGATGTTTAGCATTTTGAACACTTTCTCCCCTATTATGACTCACATCGGATGAAACAGAAGTAGTATTTCTATCACTCTTTTCCATCCCATGTTTGTCATAGTTAGGTTCAGAATGCTCAATATGCGATCTTTCATCAGCATATACATCATAACCAACATTACATAGTACCATGTTCGCAGGCTCTTCGTCATAAATGGTTAAGGTGTCATCAAAAGAGATCTCGTGAACATTCCCTGACGTGCCACTGGTATCATGTTGTCCTTCTGATTCCGTGCCCTTGCCATCGTTAGGCGCCAATTTGTCAACCGTATGACCATTCTCCTCTTGCATCGGCATCATAGATTCTTGCACTTCATTATCATACACTTGCTGAAGTCGGGATTTTTCATAAATCGAAGACGAGACCGATGACAAAAGTTTCAATAGTGTACCACGGAAAACTTGAAGCTCGGTTTTTGTGTCTCGAAAAAATGACCGGCATATCCCTGAATTGTCAGACTTGATGATATTGAATTGGATGAAAGGCGTGAGTTGTGTCACAAGAGCCTTATATGCAAGTGCCGATACAGAGTGATTAAAGTCGTTATTGTGGAGTTGCTCTGCTAGTTGGGTCAAGATGGTGAACATCGATTCCATGAATATATGACGATCTTGACCAAAGATTGTCACAAATTCGCTCCCTCCTTGAATCCGTGAAAGAGTAACTAGATGATACTGAAGCATTTGAAATGAAGTGATGCCACTTTTTCTAACTTTGTTTTGCATTGAATGCGATTCTCCCTCATGAGATATTGAAGTCAACGAATCCATTGAAGTTCAATGAAAAATAAAGGAAGAATTACTTATCGATGAAAAATCCGTCTTCACTTACAAATACCCGATCAAAAATCCGTCGGCAAAATAAACCTTGTCACTTTATCACGTTACTTTGTCACGTCACTTTTGTCTTCAAATCCGGTCATAAAAAAACTTTTAACCCGGCAAATATTTTACCCCTTTAGTTCTTTCGAAATACCCACCTCAACACGATGTACAAAAATACAAAATTAACTAAACTATGTCAATAAAAAATTAACTTAAGAAATAACTTAACTAAAAAATAGAAAATAAAATAAAAATAATAAAAATAATAAAAAGAAGAAAAAAAAATCTGATAAGTATGAACGTGTCCCAAAGAAAACACGTGTATTGTTTTATGCCCACCAACTTTGTGTTCTCCGCCCCTTAAATATCTATCTCTCTCTCTCTCTCTTTAATTGTGTAACACAACTACCACACACACATTCCCCCACCTTGGTTCCTCCGTCCCTCTTTCTCTTTAGCAAACTGAGCCACCAAATCTAAAATCATCTCTTCAATTCATTCTCTCCTCCACAAAAAAAAAATCAATCAACAAAAATGGATATCAGTGAAGAGCAAAGAACCATTAACAAGAAGGCCTTCAGCGAGCTTTTCGAAGCCAACGATCTGTTAGATGAAGATATCGCAAACATGATTCGCAACAAGCGCAACCGTTTGATTTTCCAGCTGTCTCATCTTTTTCAATCTAGAGCCGAAGATCTCGCTAAAAGGTTGTTGCAGAACCCTAGTGAATATATTTAGCCGCTATCAGATTTCATAACAGACAGAACTCGGAGTATTGATCCAAAGTTTTTGAAAGAAGGGGAATAAGTGTTGATTGGGTTTGATGGACCTTTTGTTTCAAGAACGGTTGCTCCTCGAGATCTTTTGTCTTGCATCAACCAAATCTTGTTCATCGATTCAAGAATCAAGATGGGTCATCTTCAAGATCTTACAATAAGATCTCGGGTAGGTTTTTAATTTGTTGCATGTGTTTGAGGGTCTTTGTGTTCGAGGCTGTGTGTCGTGCTTATGTTCGAGGGAGTCGAGTCAGTTTGTCGAGAGAGGAGTGAGTGTGTGGGTGTGTTGGAGTGAGCCTATTGGTCGAAAATGGGAGTGAAGTTCTTTGGTCGAGTCGGTCTGACGTCAAGACTGGTGTCTAGCGTGAGTCTTTTTGTTGATGTTGGAGAGGTATGGGTAGGTTGTGGGTAGAGTCGAGAGAGGTTTTGTTTGACTAGAGTCTAGGAGTCGAGGGTGGGTTTTGTGTCGAGTCAAACTTGTGGTTGTCCGTGTCTGGTTTGTTGGTGTTGAAGTCTGAAGTTTGACCGAATGTTGTTTGTGTGAGGGTCTTAGTCAGGTTTGGTTTTAGAGTCTGTGAGTCTTGATTTGTTGGTCGAGTGTTGGTCGAGAGTTTAAGTCAAAGTGTCGAGTCGAGTCGGAATGTCAAAAATTGAAAAACATCGGAATGTCAAAACAAAAAAACACCATCGGAATAAGTGTCGGAAAGATCGATCAGAATGTGATCGGATTCCAGTGTCGGAATACCAAAGAGCAAACCTGTCGGAATGTATTCAATCGGAATATTATAGGAAAAGACTTGTCGGAATGATGTCGGAAAACACAGTCGGAATCCTTAAACCCTTTTCTGATGCAAATTGTCGGAATAACTATTGGAATATTTAAAACCCTTTTCCGACAGAAACACAGACAAACACTGAATGAAATAGAAGTTGATAAAAAGGAATTAAAAAACTAATACTTTATATATTTTTGTGACAAATCCAAATTGAGACAAGAAAAAACACAGATCGAGACACAAAAGCAGGTATAAAAAGTATTTAATAACTGAAAGGATATTTTCCGTGACAAATGGTGAGTATAAAATTCAAAAGTAAGAAAAAAATATACCAAAACAATACTAGATCAAATGTAATACCGGATTTAGAAGCGAAAGAAATAAAAAATGACCACAAAATCAATAGATAAAACCCCGCCAATCCTAAGATTTAACCATAGCTCTTGATACCAATTGTAGGATCGTGTTTTCTAATGAATTAACAAGTTATGGATAATCTATTGAATGAATGGGAAAGTGGAAGAACTTAGAGAGAGAAAGAAGAGAGAGAAAGGAGAGAAATAAGAAAGATGGAATTGTTGAAAAGAATGAAAGTGTTCAATCCCTCCTAACATACTAGGAGGGGGGTTTATATAGCCCACCCTACATGTGGGCTATATGGGCTATATTGGATCACGAGCCCAATATCATTGGAGTGACCTCCCTTTCTAAATATGTAAAAATGTATTTCCAACAATCAGTCATAGGGGCTTTCCCCTTAGGATCATGAGACGGTCTAGCAGTAGTACCAGCAGAAGAACCAGCAATATCCTCCTTTGTTCTAGGGGTAGCAGCAGTAGGAGGGATGTTGGATGAAGTAGGAGGAATAGGCAAATCAGCATATGGCTTATCAGCAAATGCAGCCTTCGCCAGCAAATTCAAGCCATCCTCCACAAGATCCTCAACATCCTCATCAAAATCAGACTGAACAACATGCTTCTTCCTCCTCCTCTATTGTGTTTCCAAAGCTTTAATCCGGTCAGCCATTGGAAGAACAAATTCCCTGGTAAGCTTACGATGTTGATTCAAATCCGCCTCCAAAGAAAGAGTCCTTTCATGGTACCTGTGCATGAGATCAAGCAAAGAAGTCGGTGTAGCAGGCTCCTCCGCTTTCCCACCAAGAGGACTTGGATCTGGGAAGGCTTCATTGGAACCAGAAGCAATAAAGGGGTCATCATCATGAGCATGAAAACCAGAGGGCTTATCAGTAGAGTGAGGTGCTGGACTAGGAGGGGGAGTATCCACAAATGGAGACGGATGTGGCATAGAAGAGGGGGCAGCATTGGAAGTGGATGGCTTTTCAGCCACCACTTCCTCAACTGGCTCTTCCACCACCACATGAGGTGCACCACCAGCAGGATGCTCCTCCTCCATAGGATCATCTCCTAATGGAAGTTCCTCCTCGGGTTTGGCAGCCAGAGGAACAACATCAGGAGGACCTTGGGCAAGGCCCAGCATTGCATCAATAAGGGGCCTCCAATCCCCTCTAAACCCAAGAGCCATATTGTAGTAAACTTTAGCAGTAAGCTTGGGGGTCTCATACTCCTCCCTATTACGAGGTAAACACACAAGTATCTTTTGCAAAAACCTAGGATACATTAAAAATTTCTTCCGAGATCCAGTACTAGTCAAATTGCTAACCATCCCATCAAACAAATAGCGAGAAAAATTAAACACCCTACCATGTGCTATGCAGATCAAACCAGTAGCCAAAGGAATGAGAAAGGCATCCTAACTCCCAGACTTGGGGCTTAAGCAGTGAATCAAGAAGTGCACTAGAAGCTTCCACTGGGGGGGAAAACCTATTCTTTTGGAAGTTAAACTTCCCCCCATGGTTATAACCAATAGCAGCCATCCCCTCCAAAACCTCAGCATTGGGGATGGAAACAACACCACCTTCATCTAGAAGATGAAGGGAACTCCTAATAGAAGCTTCAGTAACCACATAAGAACGTCCATCAATGGTAGCATGGAGTTCAAGTGGGCGACCCAAAACAGCCAGAAGTTCATCAGTATCCCAAAACTGGCGAATCACACTATCTTAAACAATTTGGCAAACAGTAAAAGCATACCGGAGGTTAGAAGCCTCAATAAACTCTAGGATGTCTTTAAATTTGTCACATTTAGGACCATCTCCTAGATACGCTACCTTATTGTGAGCGGGTTGGTAGAACAAAGCAGCCATTGATGTTGATTGGAAGTGATAGAAGGTGATTGATTAGAGTTTTAGAGAGTAGGAGCGTGTGTGTGTGTGTGTGTTATGATTGTGATGAATGAGTCAAGGGGGGTAATTGACCATAAATAATGGTCTTGTAACTGTTCAGTGACCCCTTATAATGTGGGTTGCCCTTTCAAATTAGGCAGTTAATGCAAAGTAACCACTTGCCCCTTATAACATTATTTGCAAATCCCAGTTTACCAAAGTTAAATAATATGATATATACCAGAATTAGCGTGCGTTGACTAAAAGTCAAAACGCATAAGGGTCAACACTAGAAGCACAATATGGTCAACAGAAGTCAACGAAGTGAACAGTGACACAAACCAAGACTAGAAGCCAACCATTACTGATAAGGAAGGATTTATATCCACTAGAAGCCAACCATTAATGACTAGAAGCCAACCATTAATGAAGACTACCACCAGAAGTGAGCAAAATCCTCCTTTAGAAGTAGCACACACCGCAAAAACCCATACAATCTGTTGTTAAAAACTACCAATATGTTAATCTGTGTAAGGAAATATGTACACTAAGCCTCCCCTTAGGCTTAGCCTCCCCTCAATCCTAGGTCTCAAGGATTGACCATTCCAATGTGAACCACCAAGTGGTTGAAACGAGGACTATCAAAGGGTTTAGTCAACAAATCAGCAACATTATCATCCGTATGAACCTTAAGAACCTGTATCAACTTCTTCTCATTGGCATCCCGAATAAAGTGGTGCCTAATTTCAATATGTTTTGTACGTTGATGAAAAACAGGATTCTTCACAATGCAGATAGTGCTTTGGTTGTCAATGAAAATTTTGGTGTTCATAAAGTTGAACCCATAATCAAGCATCTGATTTTGTATCCACAAAACTTGTCCACAACAACTAGCAGCAGCTACGTATTCAGCTTCTGTTGAAGAAGTAGCTACTATCGTCTGTTTCTTGCATTGCCATGAGATAAGTCTTCGACCCAAAAACTGACAACCACCAGTAGTAGATTTTCTGTCATTATTAGCACCTGCATAGTCACTATCACTATATGCTTCAAGAACAAAAGGTGATTCTGTAGGATACCACAAGCCTAGCTTGGGTTGAGCTTTGATGTACTTGAAAATATTCTTGACTACATTCAAGTTAGAAACTGTTGGAGCCACCTGATGTCTAGAACAAGCACTTACTGCAAATATAATATCCGGACGTGATGCAGTCAAATACATGAGTGAGCCAATCATGGACCTGTACATGTGAACATTTACCGGAGGATCTGGCTCATTCTTGAGTTTGACTTTAGCTACTTCATAAGGTGTTGCTGCTGGTCTAAGAGGATCCATGTCAAACTTCTGAAGGATCTCATGAACATATTTATCTTGACTTATGAAGATTCCATCCGACTGTTGCTTGACTTGAAGACCAAGGAAAAATGTAAGCTCTCTCATAGCACTCATCTGAAATTCACCCTTCATCAGTTGTTCAAACTCATCACACCATTCCTTTTTAGTAGAACCAAAGATAATATCGTCCACATAAACCTGAACAAGGATAATGTCCTTGGTATTCCTCTTAAGAAACAGTGTTTTGTCAATTGTGCCTCTTCTATAGCCATGTTTCAACAAGAAAGTGGAAAGACGCTCATACCAAGCTCTAGGATCCTGATGAAGTCCATAGAGAGCTTTGACCACCTTGTAAACTTTCTTGGGATGAAGTGGATCTACAAAGCCCTTAGGTTGAGTGACATAAACTTCCTCATCAATCTTGCCATAGAGAAATGCACTCTAGACATCCATCTGAAAAACTGTAAAGCACACATAAGAAGCAAAAGCCAAAAACAGACGAATGGCCTCAATCCTAGCAACAAGAGCAAAAATTTAGTGTAATCAATGCCTTCAAGTTGTGTATGACCTAGTGCAACCAACCTCGCCTTATTTCTCACCACAATACCCTTTGTATCTTTCTTGTTTTTGAGAATCCATTTGGTACCAATTGCTGTCTTTCCATCCGACAAGTCAACTAGGATCCAAACATTCTGAAACAAGAACTGCTGCATCTCCTCCTGCATAGCCTCCACCCAACTTTGATCCTCAAGAGCATGAGAGACTGATCTAGGTTCCACCTGTGAAAGAAAACAAGCAAACAAACAATGTTGAAAGTCCATATGATTATTACGCTTTTGATCCTCAATATAGCTCACAAGAGCATGATGATCAGACGTGGCCTTCTTATGCATTCTGTGAGTCTTGACAGTAGAACCAGGATCTCCAATGATTTGAGTAGTAGGATGGTCTTTATGTGACTGCAACACTGGATTGGAAGCTACTTCCACTTCTGGTGCCAAGTTATTAAGATCCCCAACAAAGTCGTCATCATATGAAGCAGAGTCGAAAATGCCATCTATTGGTTGCTTATGAATATCATCCAGCTTGGTAGAAGACTTCTTTTGATAGTTCCCCTGGTCAGAAGAACTTGAGAATCTAGTATGGGAAGTGGAATCACTAGCCGGACTACAAATAGGTGTTGAACTAGCACTAGGAGTAACAGTTGGAGTACTAGGAGCAGCTTTGTCAGCAGAAGTATTCAAAGGAAACTCAAAGCCACCTTGAGCAGCTGCTGTAGTAGCTTCTAGTTGTTGCTTGAGTAATGTGTCAAGAGCTCCTTGTGAGTCCAATATATCTGATGGAGTTGCATCACTAGGAGTAGTAGGAGAGACTGTGGTGGAATAGGATGGAACAACAAAAATATCATCCTCGTCATCTGAGTCTGAAAGACTAGAATGAGCACCTGCACTAGAAGTTGCAAACACTTGTGGACCTTCATCATGGTTAGTTTTGAAACGAAAATATCCTAATAAATCACTAAGATAATCATGATCAAAATACCATTCAGGACCCTTGCCTTGTATGTTTGACTTCTCCTCAAAATACCTGAGATTTATAGTTTCAATTACTCGCTTGTTTGGAGATTGTAGACACGATAAGCCCAAGAGTGAGCTGAATATCCCACAATGTATCCTTCATCTGCCTTGCCATCAAATTTCCCTAAATAGTAACTAGTATTCAGAATGGTGACAGGACACCCAAATGGCTTCAAATGAGCAATGTTTGGTACTTTAGCTGTTAGTAGCTCATAGGGAGTCTTCTTGTGAGGATTTGTAATAGAAACTCTATTCAAAACATAACTTGCAGTATTGACAGCTTCTGTCCAGAACATGGTTGGAAGCTTGGAATCGGCAAGCATTGTTCTCGCAGCTTCTATTAGAGTCATGTTCTTTCTTTCTGCCACGCCATTCTGTTGAGGAGTTCTTGCTGCACTATAATCTCTTTTGATGCCTTTAGAATTACAAAGTGCTATGAGGTCTGCATTTTTGAACTCCGTTCCATTATCACATCGAATACCTTTAACCTTCTTGGACAACTGATTCTCTATAAGTGTAATAAAGTCCTTGAGAATTGAGTAGGTATCACTCTTGGCAGCCATGAAGAAAACCCACGTGAACCTGCTATACCCATCAGTTACCACAAGGCAGATTTGTTTGTGGTCAATGCTCCTAATAGAGGTAGGACCAAATAAATCCATGTGTAGTAGCTGCAATGGTTCAGTTATAAGGCTGTGAGCAGTAATGGCCTTGAAGGATGCTTTATGTTGTTTGCCTTTGCTACATGCAAGACAATTGATATCATTTCTGAATGACTTGGGAGGTAAACCAGAGACCAGATTCAGATTTTCTAGTTTGTGAATGGTCTTGAAGTTCACATGTCCCATCCTTCGGTGCCATTGAGTGGCTTCATCTTTTGAGGCTTTAGCAACCAAACATGCTAGTTGACCAGTAGGATTGACTTCATTCAGCTTGATACTATTGAGGTTGTGTCTTCTAGGGATTCTGAGTAGAACCTGTGAGTCATCCGGGAGTTTAAAGTCTTTGGATAACACTAGTGCATCAGTATCCGTAAAGAGGACAAACTGCTTCTTGTCACAAATCTGAGAGACATATATCAAGTTGAAGTGTTGAAGTGCTTCCACATAGTAAACCTTCTCAAAATTAAGATTAGGCGTCTGAATCGTTCCTTTGCCAGTGATCCTTCCCTCACCTCCTCCAAAATAGACCTTTCCGCCTTGAAATGGTACAAAGTTAGATAGAAGACTTTTATTTCCTGTCATGCTCCTAGATCATCCACTATCAACAATTCCTAGAGTAGGATCTTGGTATGGAGTAATCTACAACAACAAGAAAAGAGATATACAAAAGTTAGTGTCTTAAGGGGACCCAAACCTTTTTAGGTTTGAGCCTGCCTTGTGGATCTTTAGTAGATAGCCAAGAAGATTGATGAGATCCACCGTTGTTCTTAGGTTGCCTATTCATCATATGGGTGTTATTGTTTGACCAAGAACAACCTGCTGAGGGCTTAACAGCAGTTCCCAGATTTCCCAACCCAAAATACATGTGGTCAAAATTAAATGCATAATATGGATTAAAATTTTGAAAATAGTTACGGGTTGGTCTATTTGGTATAAATCCAGTGTTTCTCCAATGATCAGGATCTAATGGAGAGGTCCTTCTAGAAGAAGAAAATGATGGAGCACATGGGTTTAGTCTTCTAGAAGAATATGGAACAACTCCTGGTGGACCAGGAGCAGGAAATGCTTGATATACAGAAGAATGTTTGTCATAAAAATCACAATCTTTAATCAAATGAAATTCACTCCCACAAACAAAACATGTTTTAAACGACCTTTTATTAGAATAACATTGTTTCATACTGCTAACATTAGTACACACAATTCTAGGAGAAACATTCTTCCTAGGACTCAATAAACCAGGACTAGACACTGTTGAAGTAAAAGCAACTCTCTCTTCACTCTTCCTAGCACTAGTAGCAGTATGGTCATTTGACTTGGAACTTGCAGGTCTCGACTCTTCACTTGAACCACATGATGCAGAGTCACTGGCTTTGTCACTGAAAGTACACGAGACAAAGTCATTAGTATTAGTAGAACTTTTTGGGGACTCATGCATCTGTGATCCATCCAAGTCATTATGCCTAGGAATGGGCATGAAAGTTCTTGTAAGAGGTGGAGGGACAGCGTGCATTTCTGCTGCTGGTTTAAACCTATTGTAGCTAGGTGTTCCCTCTTCCTCCTTGTCAGGATCAAAGACACTTGAAAAAGATAAATCAAACACATCTTCTGAATCAATATATTTATCAAATCCTAACCCTCTTTTAGTCCTACCAGACATACTACTATCAATTAATTTTGAAAGATTCTTAGGTGCCTTTTGCCATTTTTCAAATCTCAGAAGTGTAGCATCTAATTTTTCCTTTATTTCTTGTTTATCTTTGATACTGTCATCTTTTACCTTTTCGGTGTATTTAAGCATATTTGTTGTGTTTTCTAAATCAATGTTCAGTATCCTAATTTTATCCTCGTACTCACGTTGAGTATCTTGAAGCCACCTCTTTTGTTGTTCCAATGTTTTTAAAGAAGCCTTATATGCTTGAACCTCTAAAAAATACTTATCATTCTGATCATTTAAGTCATTATATTGAGACAACAATTCTGAATATTTATCATGACAACCAAGAGGACAATGTTGTACCTGAGGTGAGATGCCCATAAGAGCAAACTCTTTTGCTTCTTCGGCATCAGACAAATTCCCAGCAATCATTGCAAACACGTCAGTAGAGGGCTCAACGGTTTCCAGGGTAGCATTCTGATGATCATTCCAGTTGACCATAGAGTCAACAGACACCAACGCCTTCTTGTCATCCTTCACCTCCTGAATCTTAAAAGCTGAATATCTGCTCTTCTCTTGGTCATGCTTGTTAGGGCATTCCCTTGCAAAGTGACCTTGCTGCTGGCAGTTATAGCATTGAACCTTGCTTCTGTCAAACCTTGCTGGCTCTCTTGGGTTATAATTAAGTTTTCGACCGGCTTTCTTCTCAAACTTGTGAACCCTAAGAGTGAGCATGGCCATCTGCCATTTAAGATCCATTTCATCCAGGTCAAGTTTATCAACCTGTTTGAAGTCATCAAAAGCAAGTTGCTGTTGAGCATCAACGTCAGCAACAAAAGAGTGAAGAACAGCTTCTACCATGCTACCAGACTTGGCTTTTGGTTCAGGAGTAGAAGTATGCTGAAAAGTATGGTGAGAAGACACAGTATTGCTTGGGCTACTAGTATAAGACATGGGACTGGATCCTATAGAACTCACAAAGGCAGAGTTAACAGGAGTAGGAAAAGAACCACTTGAGTATCCCCTCACATGAGGCTCAAAGGTTTTGAGCTTATGAAACAAATCATCAAAATTAAGATAGTTAAGCCCACCTTTTGCTTTGAGAGAGATTACCACCTGATTCCATGAGTAGGGCAAGGCTCTAAGAAACCTTGCATTGATATCACCATCGTCAGGTTTTGACCGAAGTTGATTCAACTGGCTCAGTATCTTTTGGAACCTGTCATACCGTTGATGGATACCTTCAGTTTTTGAGATCTTGAAGTCTGTGAATTCATCTCTCAGCATGGATCTTCGCATTTTCTTTGACTCCTCATTCCCACCAAACCTTGCTTTTATTCCATTCCAGATTTCTCTAGCATCATCCAGATGATAGAAGTCACCCATGTGATCATCAGGAAGAGACTGAAGCAAAATAGTTTTTGCTTTGATCTCCTTCTGAACAACTGTGATTTCTTCATGAGTTTTAGGGTCAAGAAGAGTAATATTACCATTCTTGTCTCTTCCAGTCAACTTCATGCTGTTTCCATTCAGAATGATCTTCCAAAGGTCTTGATCAGTGTTGGTGATCCAACATTCCATCTTCATTGCCCAGCTATCATACTCGTCCTTTTTCAGAAGAGGAAACTTACCATTTGTGTTGGAAACCGTAGCAATGATCTGCTGAGTTTGCTGTGTTTTAGGGGTACTATCTTCTCCTGTTTGTGTAGAACTTGAGGCAGACATGATTAAACAAAGATGTTAGTAATGAGACAAATTGATTCTTCTTGTATAGAGACTCTCCCAGGCTCTGATACCACTTGTAGGGTCCACTAGATGTGGATCTTGCAGCCTGTCAGGAACGGTGAACGACTTCTGTAATCACAAGTCTATTCACAGAGAGACTCTATACAAATCACACAGTATAAGTGCGGAATACAAATACTATGAATAAGAAGAACAGAATAACTATAACGACTTGATCCTTTTCTAAGGATTTCTAATATTAATAAGAACTAGAATTATATTTGATGAAGGTGTGTAAAACCCTTCTGCCTAAGGTTCCTTTTATACTACAAGGAAACCCTAATACATCATTAACCAAAACGTGTAAAACTGATATGCATATCCTTTCCTAACATATCTCATGCATATCCTAACAGAATAATAACTAAATAATAAAGTTTGACTTTCTATAAGACCAGGAGCACGACTTGCTCCTACTACTACTATGACCAGGAGGAACTACATACCTCCTAGTCTATCTATTACAAATAACTATTCCAATGGTCCTAACAGTAAATATTGATATTTGTATTCTTTTCACCGTCCATGGGGCGAGTGCCACTATATAAAGAGGACAACGGACGAGAGAAATAGTTGAATATTAGTTGAAAATAAGATATGATTATGGGTTTCGTTTGCTTGATGTGATGAGAAATGGAAAAAGATATATTGATGGAGATGTTAGGAAGTTGTTTATGTTAGTTTTATAGGGATTTAGGCAAATAAGAAGTAGAAATGGCACCAAGGGGAAAGGGGCAAAGGCGCCGCAAACAGCTAATAAAACTGTTGCTTCTATGTATTCATACATTGTCACTTTCAGAGAAATCTACTAATCACTGAACCACCGCTGTCTACTCTAAACGATCAGTCGGCAGTCTTTAAGTTTATAAACCCTGATTTTGGACTTTCATTTCTATGCACAACTTTCTTTAGTTCAATTGATGCAAGTTTGTTGGTAAGAGAATTCAAATGTTTTGATGTAAGTTAACCAACCCTTTTTAATGAGTTCAGACTGTTTTCTAACAATATTGTCTTATTTCGTTACAGTTTCTGCCACAGTAGAATGTTAAGTAGGAGCAGCACAAGTTTCGGCAATGGAAGGCCAATCCCAAGAAAGCCATCTATGGTTTCAGCATTTCAGCAATACACCATATTCCCTGTTGTTATCATTGTTATATACAACTTTCGACTTCTGCTATTTTTCTTGCATCCCAAAGTGCCTATGGCGACTCATGAGTGTTTGCTCTGCTGAGAAATTGTATCTGTTGTAAAACAAGGGATGGTATACGTCTACACCATGGGTATTGAAGACTTAGAGAACCATAAACTTCTTTGTTTGCGCAGAAGCCTACGTTTGTAGACTTGAAGAATGATGGTCAAATGAAGTTTGGGTTTGTTGGGTTCTCAGGGAGACTACAAGACCAGTTGTAGATCAATAATTATGAAAAAAGTTGATTTCTTTGCAGCTATGTGAAGAAAGGGACGTCCATAAGGAGTTTGATCAGCATCGTCTTGAGTGGTCTATTAAGAAATCTTTACTTAATAGGTTAGTCACTGATGTTGAAGGGAAGAAAATAAGTTTTCTGAAGATCTTGTCACATGTAGGTCTAAACTAGACAAGGTTACACATGAAACGGATAAGCTTTAGATGGAATTTTCTTCTTCAAAGACAGCTTGAAAGGTCTGGATATCAGCTGATAGTAAAACGCTAAAAGTAATTCTTAGGAGACCTGAGGTTTTCTTGAAATTAAAAGGCGATGCTTAGGAGACCTGGAGTACTTTCTTGAAAAGGTGATGCTTAGGAGACACTGAAAGGTTTGAACATCAGTTGATAGTACTTTTTTGAAATCCCTGGCAAAGTTGACTTCCCTTCATTCAACATATGAAACAAAACAGAAGAACATAGAATCTATCAAGGTTTTTGTCTATGTACCAAAGGCATTATTAATTCTAACATAAGTGGTAGTAAAGAATTTTAAATGTTGGAACATATGAGTAGCTAGAAAGATCCATGTTGACAGAAGAACCATTCAAGAGAACCATGACTTGGCTCAGTGAAGATATGTCTAGTAAATATCCCGACTTAAGCTTATTTCAGAGGATGCACGTGCAGCAAAGCTCTTCACTTGCTAAGTCGATCCAACACAATTACATGAACCTGTTGTTTGGGTATGTTTTACAAACCTATGGAGCTCAACAAATTCCTAGGTAGAACAACATGCAGTTCAATAGTCAAAGATCAACAATGCAACTTGACCCACTACAAAAGCTACCACAAACTGACATGATGACCCCTTTAACCTTAATGATGCAGCCTCAGCAACAGTTGACTGATCCAAGTCAACAACTGATGAGTCACTTGCAAGGAAAGCAATCAAGGATCTGATGGTTAGAGGTGACCACAGGCTTTCAGCAACAAGATAACAGTAATTTGAACTAAACCAATCACTAACCCAGAAACAAACCCAATACTCACCCAATCGAAACTGGAACAGCGAGGCATGTCATCACAATAGCAGACCAACTAGCGTTACTTTTTATCACATTATAAAAGCAATTAAACGATACTTACTAACCATGTATAATGGAACAGCAACACCACCTTATGAAATCATGCAGGACAAAAAGGGACCAAATGCAACAAATCTAAGTGGTCCACTGCCAATGCTGGTGGCTTACATTAGCCAATGTTGAAGACCTCACTACCATCCTAACCAGGGGCGGACGTACCATTTGTGTACGGGGTGGCGGCGCCCCCCATGGCTAGACCAAAAATGTGAAATTACAGTGTATTTTTCCGTTAATTTTGAGCGTTTTTTTAAAGTGCCCCCCACTCGAAACTCAAATTGCCCCCCACTCACACATTAAAATCCAATATTTAACACTATAAAACCTAAAAATCTCACATATTTAAGTTACAATACTCGATTTTTTTCGGATTTTTAATTTTTTCCGTCTTGTTATTGTCAAAAAAAAATTTGTGCCCTCCACAATACAATTTCCTGCGTCCGCCACTGATCCTAACCACGATCATATGGATTGCTTCAGCCCAACATGTTGCACTTAACTTCGGTCAATACCCGTACGGTGGTGACATATCAAACCGCCAAGCAAGAATGCGTCACCTAATTCCTGACGGAACGAGCTTCCTTGAAGACCCGCAAAATTACATTCTTACGGTATTACCAAGTATGTTACAGTCGAAACTATACATGACAGTGGTGGATACATTCTCCACAAGGGTTTCTAGTGCAGCAATTGCGTAACCGCCCTCCACCTCAGTGAGGTCTGCTTGAGAATGTAAACATATCTAAGTACTAAGGATTGTCGAGTTAGTAAAATGAATTTAAAGATGCAAATTGATATGAAGTATTTTGTAACCCGAGCGGTTTTTTGTACTGATCTTCGTTTATTATAAATCAGGTTAGCCATAAGTCATCTTTTATAACTGAAGGTAGATTATCCATAAGTCCATATATGACGTAGTAATATGTAGGGCTATTTAATGTACCTAAAAGTGATTTAATATGCATGCATCTGATGCTATTGTTTTAGTAGATGTCTTTGATAAAAGATGATTCTTATACATCTCATGCTCAAGAGAATAAAAGCTCCAGAGATGCTGAGTGGCTTCATGGTCATGTGATGAAGCTTAAAGGTTCCTTAATGCTTGCAACACCTGATGAATTAGCAGAGATACAAAATATTACGTTACGGAACTCTGAGAAAACCAAAATGACCAGAGACCATAATAGGTTCTGCAAACTACTGGTAGTGCTTACAAAAGCTGGGAAACGTTTTGCATTACATACCGAAGATGGTCGTGTTGTCTGGTCTAGCCTACTCCAATCTATTCACAACTCTGAACAATGTTCTCAGCCCACTGGTCTTAAGTTACACCAATGGCAAATCCCGCACCATCATGCACTAGATAATAACCCATCTGTTCTTGTCGTTGGTAGATGTGGACTCTCTTTGTCTTCTCCTACCGCAATGTCGATCGTTGATGCATACAATTATACCATATGATTAAACAATTATACCAATTAGTAAAACCCGCCCAATTTTTATGCAACACTTGCTTACATCGACTTGGGAGACTGCTACCAGCAATGTCATCATTGTGGGGCCGCTTTTTGGTTTGGCGAGCGACTCAAAGGTCACTCATTCCATGAGATATATTTTAAGAGGGTACTTTATCAACATAACTGATAGAAGTACAGATCATAACATGATGTTTTAATAGGTACTAAATTTCAATGGAACCATTAACAATCAATTCTGCAATAATTATGAATTTTTTAGCCATTAAACTATTCATGATCGTTCAATATATATAACCTGATATGTTTGATAATTTGTTTTCATTATTCTATATTTCTTTTCATGAAGGTGTTAAAAGTGATGTTCATATGAAGCATTTGGTGTCAGGAATCAAAGCTCATATTGAAATACAACAGGCACAACTTACACTTAAACTCAATAATGCAGCTTATAATGGAGATTTGACTCAGCTAAAAAACTTAATTAGAGCTGGAGCCCAAACAAGAAAAACTTTGATGGAAGGTCATCGCTGGTATGATTTATCTTTTAATTAAACAGCTATAAAACCATAAAGTGCATAAAAAGTGTATCATCCTGTTAACAAGTGTGGCACTCTTAGGTGGCTATATCCAAAAAGGGTATCTTTTGTATTTCCTCATGAAGACCTTTCCATTGTTCAAAAGTGTGGTATTAGATTGTATGAAAAGCCTTTGCCGAGTGAAATAAGGGGAAGAGAGAGCAATTGTTGAAGCAGCCATATGATATGGTAAATAAAAATATCAGAGCTATGCAGTTGAACACGGCTAATGTGTTGGTTGCTTCACTTTATTAAGCTATCGAGGTAATACTTATAACAGTCAGTGTGATCTATTTATCTCCATTTCTATTTGTTGATAATTTTTGAAAAGCGAATTGTCAAGCTTAGGTGTCTATATCCAAGCCTATATCATGTATTAGATGGGATTTTTGTTCCATCACTCATCAAGAAAGGCCACGTGTGCTACATTATCTGACTTGGTATTATCTTAGACCAAGAGGATACCTATGGTGAACGTCTCCTCGATCACCATTCAGCAGCAAGTGTTCACTGTTATACCCAATGATCTCATATTTCCAATCTTAGACCAAGAGGATACCTATAGAGAATGTCTCCTTGATCACCATTCAACAACAAGTGGTCACTGTTATACCCAATGATTCATATTTCCAATCTTCATCAATGAAGTGGTTGGGTTGATTGTCATCTTCAACAGGTCCATTGTTCCTGAAATTACACAGGAAAATAAATAGATTAAAAGGAAATATTACCAAGAAAATTTACTAGATAAGAAAACAAAGATGAAGTTGCTACCATAACTGAGGCAACATTCAAAATGGATGGAGTAAAATCACATCCTGTCCTTTATAATTCCACCATCATGCCATTAAGTGTTGAAAAATGTTGTGGTAACACGCCAAATAAAGCTCAAACCGTTTGATAATTCTCTCTTTCTTGATGACACATGCATGTATTTTTATTAAATAGTTGCAACGGGTGCTGATATTAACAATTTTACTTATTCGGTGTTGCTAAAGAATCTTCTTGCTGCTAGAAATTGAAGAAAGTACCTCGAGGTAAACTTAAACTGTTGTTGGTATATATCAAAAATATTGAATACAATGCTCATTGCATTTGCATTTGAAGTTTTTGGTGAACAACCATCTATTATTGTCAAATTTCAATAGGTAATAGAGTGGATGCATGATTCTGCGTTTGTTCAAATGTATCAAAGTATTACATCGGTTGTATAGGGGTCAGTAGAGTCGTGACATCAGGAGATGCAATCACGAGTCCTATTCACCAACGAACAATGGATATCCAAAGTCTAAGGTAAACATGTTCTTGGAAATTCTAGCATCGCCGTGCACTAAAACCCATTTGCTAAACGCTTTCAATAGTGCTAACATGATTGGTCTTACAATGTGTAATGAAATGGCAACGGACTTACTATAAGATATCTCTATGTTGCTAACCTTATTTCATGCCAACAGCTATATGAAGCCAGACCCTGTGAAAATTGATGTGGAAGGTGTCGAAAGGTTTAAGAAGGAGAATTGTGATATTTAAAGTTCTGTACTGTATACTCAAAAAAAAACTTTATATGTTATTGATGTGATCCTCATATGGGATCAAACTATCATACTTACTCCAGCAATACGAAGCCCAAAAAACACATCAAATGAAGCTTGCCAACGTGTCGGGTTCTATAAACTGGAGTTAGTTCCACTCAACTTCTAAGTAGCTCTTTCAAGAAATGATTTCAGGATGATGGATGGACCATCTCCAGCTGGACTCCTAATCGGGGCGTGGCAGCGGTTATTTTGGAGAGCATACAATAGCAGCAACACAAGTACTTGATGAATTAAGAGGCACTGATAGAGGTTTTCACAATCTTTGCTAAAGCATTAATGGTTTCAGATGCTTCATGTTCAGAAGGAAGTCCCCCAATTAAAAAAACTTAACTAACGAAAAATGGTCATGTATACTATACGCGCAAGCTCATTACTTAGGGACAAAGGTTGACGATAGCTAGACACAACTTTCTGACCTTTCGGAAGAGCTACTACTGGTAAGAATACAATATCATCTTCAGGAGCGAGCCCGGAAGACGTGTTTGAACTTACACCAAACTGGCCCACAAGCTGAAGAGTTGCAGCTAGACGTTCCTGCAAAATCTGCCACCTTTTGCGTAGCTTGCATGGGCTCTTTTTATTAAGATTTCTCAGACCTATTGTTTTTAGTCATATATCACCACAGCCAGATACGGGGTCAACTTCAAGAAGTGGTTGACGCCTACGAATGAGAGAAAATGAAACCATTCCATGAGAATATTCACATTGCTTGCTGCGTAAATTTTTCAAATTATCAATACTATATTTTCTACAATTTTCTAGCTTTTCTATATGATCAAATTTTAAATATGTTGTGTATAGAAACTAATATATACTACGTGTTCACTTCACTAGATGAAAAAAGAGTAGAAAAGTAAATATTTATTTATAATCTTTTTAAGAGATGGGATTTACTTTAGATATCACAAAGATTGCCCCACGTCCACCCCACAACAATATTTATCAATACTGCGGTTCTTACTCATCGATCGCCGTGTGCCATGTGCATTCCAATATTCTCATTTTCTACACGTTTGAAAAGATAACATCATTGCATGCGAGTGATGAGTAACCCACCTTTTTTCCCGCTTTTGCGTGTTTGTTTCGATAGGTATCCGCAAAATGAAAAGGCGGGTATTGGATCACTATTTTTTACCAAATAAATGTTAGATTTTTACTTATTAAGTTTGTATTCAAATTAAAATTAAAATTGTTTTCAAAAGTTAAATTAAAATAAAATAAACTCACTAAAAATAAAAAATAAAAATTTAATAAAAAATATATCAAAATGAAGATTAAATTAAAGAACAAAAAATTTTAAAAAATATAATGAAATTAAATTATGAAATAAATAAATAGATAAAAAATATTTTAATTTAAAAATAAAAGTTTTTTGAATAGACTGTTAAGAAGTTGTTAGAAAAATTTATTACAAAAACGATGGATAGATGAGATCAGTTTAACAAAATATGATTTAATGACTTAAAATTAACCTACTTATTTTAATTTTTGGTTTAGAGTTAGATTTGTTAATTTTAGGTTTAGAATTAAAATCGGAATTAAAATAGAAGATAGCCTATTTATATAATAGTATACAAAAATAGAAATTTGACATATAATTGGGAGAAGCAAATGCTGCAAATATACTCGGGGTCGATCGTTCACTACTTTTTTTTAAACTAACAACCTTATGTTTTTCAAAAAAAAAAGTTCATGCAGTGTACATTAGTGGCATTTCATTACCACTCTCCTCTTCGACACCAAATATTACTACTCTCTTCGTCTCAAAATTATAGTCCCATTTTAATTTTTTCGGTCTTTCTTTTTCAACTTTGACCTTAAATATTTGATAAAATTTATAACAATAAAAATACATGTAAAAACTAATAAATTTATATATTTTTCATTAAGTATTATATAACACAAACAAAAATATATAAGGTTAAAGTTGGAAGAAGACTGAAAAGTCAAAGTGGAACTATATTTTGGAACAATATTTGTACAACCAAAGATTCATATGGGACAAAACACGCCTTTAAGTTTTCTTTTAACAAAAAACACGTCCCAATGCAAACAAATATAATTAATAGACGTAAATACTTTTAAAAAAGATATACGCGTAATATTTATATAGTAATGGAGTATCTTAGATTGCGATGAAGTAAAGTATTTTTGTAGAATAATATAGTGATCCAATAATATTATATATAAATATTTAAAAGATTCATTGAGATATTTTTATACTACTGTTAATCGAACTGTTACGTATATGAGTTAAAGCTAAATATTTTCTGACCACCATGTGGTAGTTACGACTACTAAATGTTATTGTTATGCGTTCTAGACTTATTTTAAAAATATTCGCATTGTTTAACAAATTATATTATTCGGACATTAGAAAATTAAAAATATTAAGATTTTTTTATTTAAATTCGGATTTAATTTCAAATTTATATAATAAAAAGTTTTTGACATAAATTTAACGTTACTTAAGCGTAAACTATAAGTAAAATATGCTAAAGGTTATATTAAAAGAACATTAAACAAAAAAACAACAAACAATAAACCCTCTGGAAAAACAAAAAAAAACGACCCCGCCCGTTGGGCGGGTTACGACGCTAGTATATATATATATATATATATATATATATATATATATATATATATATATATATTGGGTAAAATGGACTATCCCCGAAAAAATATATTCAAACCAAAAAACCGTTTAAGTACAATGGAATGTGACTGTATGTCACATTAATCTCAAGCAACTTCTTGAATAACCACTAAATCATATGACATACCATATGATATTTCCTATCAAGACAAAGCACAAAACACCAATAGGAAAAACCATCTAACCAACACAAAGACAAAACGACCCTATCATGTTTCAAAACAAGAGTTCGACAGATTCCACTTCTGAGCACTTAGGACTCCACCAACCGTCCTTCTAAATCCACAAGAAAGCAGCTTCAAACGAACCGTAGACAAAATAATCTCTGCGACTTGGGAGGAAGTACGCTTGTCATCCCGAAATAACCTATGATTCCTTTCCTGCCACACAAAATAAGTGGCAACAACAACTACCAACTTTGCTATAACACTCTTAGAAGATCTCCTCTTAGCAATCGGAAGAAGAGACGACATAATATCTTGTAACTTAGGCAGAAGGTGAACAAGACCAACATGATTCCTAACAAGATCCCATACCCTTTTAGAGAAAGTGCATTCGAAAAACAAATGCTGATGCGAATCCTGTTCCAGCGAACACAAAGGATAAACCGTTGATAAACTCCCTGAAACATCCCACCAAGACAAACGATCCTGCGTTTTAAGCTTCCCTTGAATGACAAGCCAAAAATGAAAAGCATGCCGACGGATACAGTGGATAAACCAAAGCAGCGAGTACCAATCTACTTTAGGGCTACGAAACCTTAAAGTAGACCACACATTCTAGACCATAAAGGGTTTGATCACACCAGCCTCATCACACCAAAATAGCTTATCAGCCACCTCCGCATTCAGGGTAGGAACCTGCAAATTAGTGAGATAAGGATACCTAACAATTAAAAAATTAGGCCACGTCGAAGCTCCATGTAGCACTACATCCTTGACCAGGGAATTATTGTTAAGCCCTGCTCGAAACATGTCCCTAGTCGTGATATCAGCCGCCAACGGGCCCCTAGTACACCATTATCAAACCAAATAGATGTCGTTTCACTATTACCAATAAAAGACCAAATATGATCACGAATAAACTGCCTGAATTGTAAGATCTTACGCCATCCCCAAGACATATTCCCACGCATAGGATAGTCCCAAAAATTGCGCCTGTTCAGTTTATAAGCATGAATCCACTTCACACATAGAGACTCCTTCCGATTTAGGAGTTTCCACACATGAAAAACCATAAGTGCTTTATTAAACAAATCTAAATGCCGCACACCTAGCCACCTTCATCTTTTGGAAGGCACACAATCTCCCACACAACCTTTGATTTACCCTTCCTCATTTTACCTTGACACCATAGAAAACCCTGTATTACTTGCTCAATGTCATATAAGATACTTGAAGGAAGGATAAAGACAGAAGCCCAATATATGTGCATCGAACTAATTACCGACTGGATTAACTGAAGACGCCAGCAGCTAAAAGAGATTTGCTCTTCCAATCTGCAACCCGAGCATAAACCGGTCTACCAGCTCTTTACAATCCCGAGCCAGCAATCTAGATGACATAAGGGGCACACCAGGATTTTTCACAGGTAAACGAACTTTTTCAAATGGGATAATAGCCAATATAGCAAGCTTTACCTGATTAAGAACATTGCAGAAATAGGCAGTACTTTTAGGAATACTCGGCTTAAGACCTGAAGCAAGAGTAAAGTCTTCGAACACCTCTTTAACCACATGAACAGATGGAATATCCCCATGCATAATAAAAAAAAATCATCCGCAAAACAAAGATTAATCAATTGTAAGTTAGCATAAAATCGATGATAATCAAACTCCATAGAGGTTCTAACTCGTCTATTCAGTATAAAAGTAAGTACCTCCATCACAAGGGTAAACAAGCAACGAGAAAGGGGGTCACCTTGTCGCAGCCCTTGCTTGCCCTTAAAAAAGCCATGCAGCGCACCATTAATACTTATAGAAAATAAAGTAGTCGACACACACTCCATAAGCCAGCCAATCATACAATCATGAAAGCCAAACCCTCTCAATACATCTTTCAAGAACTTCCAATCCACCGTATCATAGGCTTTTTGGATATCAATCTTGAACGCACACCTTGGGGCACCCTGATCTAGATGATAATTGTGCATTAATTCCTGTGTCAAAAGAATATTATCCGCAATACTTCTAAACGGCACAAACGTAGATTGGTTAGCACTAACAATCAACTCAGACTATCCTTAATGCGATTAGCTATGGTCTAACTAATGCATTTAAACAAGACATTACAGCATGAGATTGGCCGATAGTCATTTACCCTCGTTGGAGCATGAACTTAGGGAATAAGAGCAATAATAGTATGATTTAATTCCTTTAACAGCGTCCCATTAGTGAAGAATTCCTTCACACCTTTAATAAAGTCAGCAGCAATAATATCCCATACCTCTTTAAAAAACGAAGCTGTATAACCATCCGGACCGGGATCCTTCTCATTACCCATAGAAAACAAAGCCTCCTTAACCTCAATATCACTTACCGAATGAATCATATAATCAGCAAGACCCCCAGGTAACTTATTAGAGAATAAGTCATATTGAACAGGAATACATGTATCACCCGGTTGCCCAAGGAACTGCTCATAATGGGACACAAAGACACTAGGCACCCCATCCCCATCAACTATAGTAGCAGCAGCAGTGGTAATAACATCAATCCTAGCTCGAGCCATTTTATTCTTAACAACTTTAAAAAAGTAAGCCGAATTAGAATCTCCTTCATTGAGCCAATCAATCGTTGTCTTTTGCTTTAAAAATTGTTCCTGTACAAGAATAGCATCATTAAAAGCAATAACAGCTGCTTCTTGGCAATCACGGCAACGACATTATGAGGATCCACATCAAGGGCCAACTAAGCCCTATCAAGCTCATCCCTCAACCTGGTGACATTCTCGTGCACATTACCCTTCTCATATAAAGTTTGCGCAAAGGATTTTTTAACAACCGAAGCCTTTTTACTACCTTAAACATATGAAACCCACTAACAGGAACCTCTCAACCTGCTTTAACCACATCTTTAAAACCACTACACCGTGCAATAATATTAAAAAATTTAAATGGTCTAGGAGCAGGCTTAGTGGCAGTAGGAATAACCAAAATAGATGGAGCATGATCAGAGTTTAGATATGGCTTAAACATAACATACGACCCCACAAACTGATCACAAAAACCAATATTACACATCATACGATCAATCTTCTTCAAAAGGCCATCATTCCCTTTAGGTTTATGGTTCCATGTAAAATGAAGCCCCGAACATTGGACATCGAAAACATCAATTTCCTTAGTACACTCCCTAAACTCTCGCATAGAGATATCAATAGTAGAAGAACCAACAGAAGAGTCCTCCAAATGAAGAGTAGTGTTAAAATCACCAAGCACACACCAAGGTGATAGGTGTGAAAACACCCATCCTTTTACCACTTAACTATAATAATAACCAAGCCAAAACATGTATTTTATGCCATATATGTCAGAATTATGCATGTTTTGTGTTTTTGTTGTGATTTAAGAGCAAAATGTGAAAAGGGAAGAAAACAAGGGCGTTCACGGGCTTTTATCGAAGAAAACGAGAAAAGACGAAGTCAAAAGATCAAGAGTACACAAAGAACGGAAGTCCAAGGCCTATTCTAAAGATTTATCGAAGAAAAAGTCTAAATACGGAAGTTTAATGAAGTCGAAGAACCAAGTCTAATTAAAGAAGAAAATTATAAGACGAGTTCAATTTATATTGACAAATCCCGAGACGACGTCGAGAAAGACAAAGAATTTAAGTCGAGTCGAGACAAAGTGAAAGAGAAAGCATCAACACCTAGCCTCCCCTCCTCCTATATATACCCTCCTAATGTGTCATTAGGAGGGTGTTAGTTAATTAGATTTTAGTTAGTTTTTTTAGATTAGGAGTAGGAGTAGGTGTAATCTAAATTTCTATGCTTTTTTTCATTAATCTTGTAATTTGAATCTTAATCATTATAATTTCAAGCTTTTTCAATTAATCATTCTCATTCTTCCTTTCTTAATCTTTTTAATCTTGTTTAATTTTAATAATCATGTAGTATGTTAATCATGTTCTTTGTTTAATTGATGTTTGTGTTTGATTGTGCTTACTGATCTTTCAGTGTTTGATTTTTATAGCTTTTAGTGTTTTAGTGCTTATTGTGTTAGTTTTCTTATTTTTAATTAAGTGCTTATTAGTTAATTTTTTTAAAAAGTTGTTTTTAAATATTTTTTTATTTAGTGTTTTTAAAAGTTTTTAAATTTTGGCTTATTAGCTTTTTCTTAAAATCAATTTGGTTAAGTTTTTAGATAAGTGCTTATTAGTATTTTGCTTATTTTTGGTCTTTAGCTTATTTGCATTTTAATCTTATCCGGGTTTTTACAAACCCTTGTTTCCCGTATAAAGCCTAGATTTTAGTTTTCCCGGATAAACATCTTTATTGAACCCCGGATATGACACCAAACTTATTTTCCGGATAACCTAAAGAAGGAAATATTCCGTATAAGCCAAAACTAGTATTCCGTATAAACTTAGAAATTGACATGCTAGCTTGGATGCTATCTTGCACTGTTTTCCCGCCAAAATCAGCACTGTGCTTGCTAGCTTGAGCTAGCTGCCTGCTAGCTTCTTTATTTATTTATATTGTTCTGTAATCGTTAAGTTTTATCTGAAAGTTGTTCCGATTTTAATTCTGAAAGTTACGTATTTTTAGTTGAATTTTTCGTCAACTTTTAGTATTAATATTTTTTCGAGAAGTTTAAGTTTTATCCTTTATTTAGTACCCGCTTTAGGTTTTACCTCGTTTAGTTTTAAAGTACCCTCTTAGTTTTATTTTCTACTTTTTCATTAGGTAAATCTTATTTTTTAGTCGAAAGTTAATTTCTTCGTTTAGTTTTATTTTTATTAATTGTTTCGTTCTAATATTTGTTTTTAATATCGTTTCTTTATTCGTTTTAATTTTAGTTTATTCCTTTTATATTTTGTCATTTCCTTTTAAATTTTTATTTTTATCTTTAATTAGTTTTAGACAACGACACACTCTCTTTTTGGTAACCAAAAACGACTGAGTCACACTTTCAACTAGAGATCAATTCGAATTGAATCGAGACGAACAAATTTTTATACTTGGTAAAACCTTGTATTAAATGGCGCCGCTGCCGGCTCCTTTCGTGAAGATTAACGTTTTTTTGTGAGAGACGCGTTGGATTTTGGGATCCGTTCACTGTTGAACGTTATTTTCTTGCCAAAATTTTTCAATAATCCAAAAACATTTGAAAAATCATAAAAAGCATTTCTTTTTCGAAAGTTTTGCACCAAAAATATTCTTCTTGTTTTTCTATTGTGTTTAATGGATTCGTTTGTTGACTGTGTAGGGTGTGGAAGACCATCTTCTGGTAGTCAATCCTGTCAACGGTGTTCATGCGAACGGTGTGGAATGGATATCCCTAATTACGAATATGGCCGTTGTCTATCGTGCAATTCGATCAATTCATACTTCACTTCATTCTTCCCTTCTAATGACACTATTTCACCCTCTCCCATATATGGCGATCCATATCAACAAAATGCACAGGGTTTCTCTCAATACACGTGTTGCAACAATTGTAGGGGCCCTCACGATACCTTTTCTTGTCAACCTATGAATTATTATGAGCCAAATCTGTGTTCTAATTGTTTTCAACCGATGATTTATGATGGATCACATCCGTGCTATAATTCTGGTTTTCATAATTTTGAGCCCTCACAATACACCCGCGATCATCAACCTTCTTTGAATCCGAATGACGAAACACACGCCCTTATTTTGCAACTTCAAGAAGCCGTAGTTCAACTAAAAGAAGCAAGGGAGAAGGAAAAGCGACAGCAACAAGAGCAAGTATCTTATCTTAGTGATTATACTCCTCCTCTTGTGCGTCCATACTACTACTATGATGATGACGAGGATGATATCTATGATCTCAACCCATCTTCTGAGATTACTACTCCTACTCTTGATATCCCTAATGCGTCTATGGATAGTGATACATCGAGTGAGATTAGTGATTTTGGTCTTGATAAATTCTTTGATGAGGTTTGTGATGCACCGAATTTCGTGGAGCCTACGGACGAGGTCGCTCTTATTGATGATTTTTCTCCATGCTATGAGAATTTCACTTTTGAAATTTCTCCTTCTCCTCCGGGCGATGAACGTGATGTTGATTTATTCTCTACGACATACGAGAAGTTCACCACTGAACTTGGTCTTGTAGATGAGGTGAAAGATGTTATTCTTCGCGACAAATTACTGAAATTTTATCTTCTTATCGCTAAAATTGAAGCGTTGAATTTTGCTCCTATTTTCGAGTCTTTACCGCCGTCTATTACTTCAGTTGAGAATAATGATACAGCTATGGAGGAAATAGACATTCTCTCAATACCTCCGGGTATTGATGATGATGACACGGAGGGGGATATTCTTTTTGATAAGTTTTTGCATGAAGATATTGTCCCAAGTCCCCCTCCCGAGCACCTTTTATCCCAACCTTTAGAAACCATTACCGAGGATGAGTGCTTTGACCCGGGGGGTGACATTGACCATTCCATGATTGACACCTTTATGGCTTTACCGCTCAGTGATAATCATATGTCTTTTGGGGATGACATTTTGATTCCTTTACCCACCCCACCTCCCGTGGATCATGATTCCACATACTTCTCGTATGTTATAAGGACTTTTCTACCCTTCAAGACTTATCCTCATGCCTCTCCTTTATTATTTTCCTCTGGGAACGAGGACAAGGTCTTTGATCCCGGTATTACATTCGAGGCTTCCATATGGACCATTTAATTCGGGGACGAGTCAGGCTCGTGACTCGGTGAACAAAAACAAGCGTTTCTCGGGAGGCAACCCGAGTATCTATCCTTTTTATCCGTTTTTATAATAAGTGGAGGGGGAGACCCTAGTATGTGTTTCTTGTTTTCTTTCTTATCATGTGCAGGGATTCGAGATTTCAAAGATCCATTCTTGATGAATTTTGATGAACCGTGATCCCGTGTACCCGTCTTCCCGGTTTTATCCTAAACTCTTTTGATTCTCTATTTTATATTTTTTCAATATTAAAATAGGAATCACTTTAGTTGTCTCTTCCTTAGCAAGATTTAAACAACGTGCACCATGTCCTAAGTGTAGGGGAGTTTACTCCCATATGCTTAAACATTAAGGACAATGTTTATATCAAGTGTAGGGGGACTTCTATCGAAGTTAAGTGGGCTTTTCCTTGTTTCTGTCCTCATTTTAACCGAAAATGGATTTTTTTGACATTTTTCAAATTTTTTGATCTATTTTGGCCTAGTAGTCTTGTAGTATTTTCCTTTGTTATCGTTATTTACTTTCTTTGCTAGAATAAATTTTTAATAAAGTGGTTTTAATTTTTAAAACGTTGTGAATCTTTTGACTCAACCCAAGTTTACTTATCTAAGTGTACTCTAGCTAGTAACCTTAACGTGTTTAAGTAAAGTTTTGCTAGGCTTTAATATAGGGAACTTTAAAACGCAAAAGTCTTAACTCTCACGGGTTAAGAACAAGAACTTTTCGCAAGTTCCTATAATTGATCCTAGAAAGTCGTTTATCAAGGGAACTTTAAAATGCGAATTCTAATCTTGAAAAAGTCTAAGAAGTTGCAAGATCCTATAGATGACTTGAAAACCTAAACTTTGATTTAATTGGCTAAGCATCCACGAGTCTCATTCCTTGAGATTTTAAATTGTGGAGAATGAGAGATGATAGAGTCAATTATAAGTCTGGTATTCTTTCATGAATTTATGTGAGTTGATTATAAGCTTTTTCTCCCCTCGCTTGTTAATAAATTTAATTGCAATAAATAAGGTCGTACGATTTGAAAAGTTACTTAGCTTCTAGCACAAGATCGTTTAAAAGTTGCTCGGTATTAATTAGAGTTCATAGCCAAGGCATAACTTATTGAAGCGGGATGCGAAGATTGGCGAGTCCGAAAAGGTCCTAACAAGACATGAGGGCTACATTTTGTTGCTAAAGATCCCAAGTGATGTGAAGAATCATTTATCAAAAATCAATATGAAGGATCGAGACACACGACGAAAAGCAAATACTCCCGTAAAGATCATGGAGAAGTCTATCCAAAAAGGCCCTAACAAGGTATGAGGATAAATAGATCCAAGTCCTAAAAGGAGGCGGATCGTTGTATATCAAAATCCCAAATAAAGATTGGAGAAAAATGAAGAAGTCGTGGTCCAAGTATGACGAATGTCTCAAAAAGTTCAAGTGAATAAATTCCTATTATGAAGAGAAGACCGTTATTTCATGAACGTCTCTCAAGATTTGAAGTATGAAGTCAATGCCAAATATCGAGCCGAGAAAGGTCTCAAATCGTGAAGCTAGTTATGCCAAGATATGAACTTTATGAGGTCCCGAGAAGCAGTTTTAAAAGATTTTGTCATTTAGCTAACTATTGATTAAATCGTCCTTGATGTAGTATTTTTACTACCCTTTAGGAAAAGAGAGCAAAATTGGGAAAGTATTAAGTGTCGGTTTAGGAAAACCAAGCACTAATGACCAATGTGGTTCAAGTTCGTTTCCTAAGGAGGCTAGTGTGTTGTGTAGAGAGATGATTAATGATGTGATTCTGATTATGAGAAATGAAAATAGAAGAGAGATTAGAAGAGAATGACGATTACGATGACGGATTAAACTAAGACTATTAGTCGTACACGTAAAACCGTAAAAAGTGACAAAATTAAATATTTACCCTAAAAATTCCTAGAAAATTGCAATAATCCTAAATAATTTAATTAGAGTTTACAAAAAATCAAAAATCACTCAAAATGTTTATTAATTAAATAATAATTTTTTAATGCTAATTAAAACCCAAAAAATCAATTTAATTAACAAAAAGCCCAAAATGAGATTTTTTCAATTGTAAACCTCTAAAATGACTTACATAAATTTAAAACTATTTTTGAAAATTTTAAAATTAATTAAAACTATTTAAAAACAATTAAAAACTATTTAAACTTAAAATAATTCTAAAAATTAATCTAATGAAAATAAAAATATTCTAAAAATTGTAAAATTCCTAACTTAATGTATTTAACCTAAGAAAAATATAAAAACTTGAAAAATATAAATTTTATTTTTTAATAATAGAATAATAATAAAATAATATTAAAAATCTAAAATTTATAAAAAATTCTAAAAAGTTGCAAACTAGCTTAATTTAACCTAATAAACTCAGAAATGATGTTGAAATTACAAAATACCCCTAATGGGCCTAGAAATGGGCTAAAAGCCAAAACAGTCCCTTAATGGGCTTAATTTGGGCCCAATAAGAAAAAGTCAACCAAATAAGCCCAAAACTTCCAGTCTGACTCAAAATTTGATTTTAAAGACAAAACTCTGAAGGCTCAAAAGCTGAAAAATGTGTATAAGCGCTTATTTCAAAACAGCTTATTCTTAATGGGCTTTTTGGCCCATTAAGCTATAAGCTGATGCCATAAGCTCAAATTAGACACACAAGTTTCTTTTGAGTTACTTAAGAGATCTGTAAAAAGAAAATTGGAAAAAGCACAAGGAATAAGACAAGCAATAAGTTATCTTCACAAAACGACAAAATAGTCGTTTTCGAGTTCTAGGCCACCCCAAGAGCTGATTCAACTTCCAAAAGCTTTTAAATGACTTAACTAAGCTTAATCAACAACAATTTTTTCGATAAGCACACTCAATAAGCTGGAATAAGCAGATAAGCACTTAATTAAAAGTCAAGTTTATGAGTTTTTTAGCAAAAAGTCAAAGCCAAGGTCTGATAAACTCTAGTTCAAATAAATGGGTCAAATGAGGAAGATTGATCACAAAAAATAAGTTGTTGCAAGTCTGGATAAGCAAATATGGCTTATTAATAAGCTGGATCAAAAATTACACTAGCAGGGGCTAGTTTTGGGTGTTGAGAAGTGGGAACTTTTCCCACTGCTTGACTTAATTGACTTTTTGTCTTATATGATTTTTTTATGGAATAAAGTTACAAACAAGGCACCGTTGTGATTAGTGAATCACATGGAGTCAGAAACAACAAAGAAATCACAATCACAATCAGCCAAAGAGTGCAGTTAATTCAATTAAGCACCAGACTTCACACAGACATGAAAAATAAGCAGTTATGAACTTATAAGTTGTTTTAGCAAGATTCAGCCAACCAAATTGCACCAAAAGCATACACAAGCTATAATAAACTTAAATGAATAAGTTTAAACAGGTTTCATGCAATGGTTCAAGGTCTAGATCAAGATTCAAGAACAATAAAGTTACTGATGAACACTAACAAGAAGATTTTTCACTTTGCTGATATACTTGACCAACAAGCCAAATTCAAACACTCAAATCTTCAAACCAGGTTATATTAACTATGATTTAACACCTTTTATCCCTAAGCATGCATATACTCTAGGTATTTCCAAAATCTTAGGTCAAAATCAGTCAAAACAAGTGATATATAGCACAATCTTTGATTCAAAGTTTTAAAGCCAATAACTTGCAGGTTTTAGTTCTCAACCAAGTAAATAACAGATACAAAGCATAAAAACAATTTCTAACAACACAATACCAATCTATGATCTTAAACAGATAATCAAAAACACCCCTTATCTTTTTCAAATCAAATTTAAACAAGTATAAGTGTATTCCAAGACTACCCAAGCCCAATCAAACACATAAACATATGTAATATGCAGTATTAAGCAAGATTAGACCATAAATTCCATAAGAACACAAGTAACACACAAAATCACCAAAAATCAGGATTTTAAGCAGATTTAAGGTAGAATGGTTCAAACCTCATGGATGTACATCCACACCCACGAATTTTGAGCTTATGTGCTAGCAAGAACAAGCAAAAGCTTCCACAAACAACCTTGCTAAGATTCAACAAGGTTAGAAGCAAAAATTCATAAATAGAATGTGACCACTTGGAAAATAAACTTGATTAATGCAACTCTTGTACCACACACTTGATTATCCCCAAGTTATAAGCCTCACAACACCTTGATATCACAATATCAGGGTGCTATGATCAACTTATAGCCCAAAAATTCCAAGGTGTACCAAGAACTTAGCAAAATATCAAATTTTGATCCTTTGTGCAATTTCTTGCACAAGGTTTAGAAATACGTTTTGAGATTCAAGATTACTTAACAAATAACAATAACAAGCAGATATAATGATTGGCACTTGAGTTTTCTTCACAATTTCAAACACATTTCATTAACTTGAAAATGAGATTTACATAAAAGTGAACAAAGGAAAAATCAACAGCAAGTGCAAATGATGCACATCCTGTGCCTTTTATAGGCTACAAATAAACTAGTGAATACATAAAAAACGTAAAACCCTAGCTAATGAAGTTCCAGATATGCCCTTGTGGAGTTTGAATATCTTGGCATCATGTGAAGAGTTCTTGTATTGTTGTGGAGCTGGCATGAGGTGGAATTGCATCCAAAGGCCTTGGTTAAGCTTAACTTCCAAGCAATGATATGGGACGTTGGATGACTGGCCAACTTTGGCATTTCCCCAAAAATGGTATAGCAGGTTTGAACATGTGAGTTGTGGAGTGACGTGGCCAAAGGTTTAAAGGTGGGGTTATGTTTAGTCTCACCTTAATCACTATTCTAGAAAAGATTAGAGGCTAATTGTTGGTAATTAACAAATACCCAATTTGTATCAAGAACACCAAGAACAGGTTTTTAATCCGTTTTGTTTTTTAAACATGTGTTAGGCGCCTAAATTAACTAATCATTTATGATTAGTTTAATTAGGGTGAGTGGATTGGTGAGGTGGAAGCAGGGAGGGCTCCCATTGGTGGGTTTTGGTGAGTGGGACAGGTGGCAAGAGGGGGTTGGTCTAGGTTAGTTTGTGTGTCGACCATATTAAACCCCCTATCTTTCCCTTTCTTTTCATTTCATGTTTTATATACCAAAATTTGATTTCCTTCACAATCCAAGTTTCATTTTTTCTACTTTGGCCACAAATACTTTTCCAAAGTATTTTCAGGGGTATTTCTTGCCATTTCATGATTCTTGAAGGGCTGATTTGACATTTTATTCATTGATAATGGTCTTGACTTGTCTTGTTGACTTCTTGGAGGACTGATTTTGACAAATCATGATTTGTGAGGGACCATTTTTGCCATTTCTTCAAAGTCAAGGGTCCTTTTTGCAATTTGACATATTCAAAGGACCAAACTTGTAATTTCTTGTAACTTGAAGTCCTTCATGGTATGTTTGACTTTAAGGAGGACTAATATTGACAATTTAGTTTTGTTGAGGGACTAAATTTGCCAATTCTTCAAAGTGGAGGGCCCTTTTTGTAATTTTGACAAACTTTAGGGACCAATCTTGTAATTATGAAGATACAAGGGTTTAAAGTGTCAGTTCTTCAATTGGAGGACCCTTCTTGCATAATATTCAAATCTTCAAGGGTTTGTCTTCGAAAATCTTCATTAGGGCTTGGTTCATTGTGCGGCTTCGTTTCCCGTGTTCGTTTTTGCATGATTCTTGTGATCTTTTGTCATTTTATCAATATCCGTACCTAAAATACACAAGTAAAAGCCACAAGCATATATTTGGACATTTTCATGATATTTAATGCATTTAAAGCCCTTTTTGGACGATGAGACTATGTATAAAAGCAGTCTCATCACTTCCCCATACTAAACCATTGTCGTGCCCTCACGCAATGCTAGAATAAAGTATCGTAGCACCTCCAAAATTCATTTTTATTCACATTTATTGAATGATTAGCTACACTACTACTATTACTACTACTTGCATTTTAGACATAATGTATGATTTTTATCGCAAAATGGGACGTTTAGGTTCATAGAATAAGAACACGTGAATGCTTCGTTAGAAATAATTTCGGCGTCCTCGATTTTCACCCCAATTCCATGCTAAGCGTGCAACGGGATCATTGTCATTATAAGTTAGTAATGCTAACACTACTCATATGCCCTAATCACGTACTTATCCTCCCATTTTCCTAAGTTGTATCTCTTATATTTTATTTTGTCTTGAATGTTTCACGAGGATACATTGTTGACTTATGCGATAATAGAGATTTAGGTCTATAAATAGAGTCCTAACGGTGTAACCAAGACCATCGAATTAATAACCCCTCCTAATAGACAACGATGTTAAAATTTGAAGTCAACAAGAAGAATCGATAAACAGGTTTTATAATGGTTTTGAACATGAGACTTATTACCAAGACTTTTATACGCCCCCTAACGGAAGGGCCTTATTATCATAGGTTTACCTCTATCTTTTATTCAACTTCGCCATGAAGCTTTTATTATGACTTCGGTCTTGCCTTGCCTTTTATTATCCGCCTCATCGGTGGTTTTATTATGGCCAAAGACATATATCCTCACGCTAAGGCGAATTTTGGATCTTTAAAGCTTCAAAGATTAAGGCTTGATTCACTTTCAATTTTACATAGATTTTTCGGCCTTGTGAGCTTCAAATTGTTTGCTTGATTTAGGTGAGCACTTGAAATCTTATTATTGGGTGAAGCTTTCGATTATTCGGGTTGCCAATACTTCAAAACCGTGACGCTGGCGATACCTTAATGTCTTCCCAATTTAATTACATGGAAGCTACTAGAAAAGACTAGAAACCAACAATCAAGACTAAACCGCTAAGTCAATATTTATTAAGCAAAAAATATTTACAAGCGAAGGGAGAATAAGCAAACAAAGAGAACACATGAGTTTTTGAAAGAATACGGGTACTCTACGTTTAGCATAGTAACTTATAATTAACTCTATCATTTCTCGTCCTCATTTAAGAGACTTAGCCTAATATAAGTTAAGGAATCAAAGCTAAGTGCTCAACACGCACGGTCGAGTAAAAAATTACTCTTATTCTTGCCATCGGAAAACCTACATTCGTGTCTTCAAACACTTATAAAACATGAAAAAAAAATTAAAATTTGGCCATTTGTAGCCTTATTTTGCAACAAAACGATAAACAAAAAGATAAACTTTGGAAAGCGTGAAGGTTTGGCAAGGCAAGTATCTATTCACCCCCCCCATACTAAAGTTAAACATTGTCCTCAATGTTTCGAGTCTAGGGGTGCAAACACCCCCATACTAGAGACGTAGTTGAATGCTTAATCTAGCATGGAAATGGTGTAACCGTTAAATTTAAAGCCGTTTATAAAGTGTGCTAAAAACCTAAGGTTATAACATCAAAGGATATATCATGGATATTGAGAAAGTCTTCAAAGCAAATGATCGAGTGCTCCCATAAAACGAACACGAGAGGCTCCAATCGTGAAGATAATGATCATCTAAAATCCACAATTCACAAACAACCACGGAACAAAGGTTGGAAGGGCACAAATTCCCACACGTTACTACATTAGAAAGCGATAATATGTACATAGGATAAGCATGGGACTCCTCCACGAGGCACCTCGTTTTTGATTACCGAGTCATGAGCTCGACTCGATCCCCTCAATACTAATTATCATTGGGGAAGGTGATTTGGTAGAGGTAGTTCAAGGATGGAACTTCCCCGCCAAAGTAGTGCTTCAACCTATGTCCATTCACCTTGAAATTGGGGCCATCATTTTGAGCTAGCTCGATGGTCCCATAAGGAAAAACTTGAGTCACGGTGAATGGACCGGACCAACGGGATTTCAACTTACCGGAAAAGATTTTCAAACGAGAGTTAAAAAAGCAAAACTTGATCCCCAATGTTAAAAACCCGGTTTTTAATTTTTGAATCATGCAAATTTTTAGTCGTTTCTTTATAAATCAATGAAATTTCATAAGCAATATCCCTTAATTCATCCAATTTATTTAATTGCATTTTCCGGTGTTTTCCCGCGGTCTCCATATCATCATTACAATGCTTTAGGGCCCAATAAGCCTTGTGTTCCAATTCAATTGGCAAGTGACAATTCTTCCCATACACAAGCTTATAAGGAGTGCACCCAATAGGCGTCTTATGAGCGGTCCTAAAGGCCCATAAAGCATCGTCCAACTTATCCGACCAAGATTGTCGGTTTTCCCTAATAGATCTATCCAAGATCCTCTTCAAAGCTCGGTTTGAAACCTCGACTTGCCCACTCGTTTGTGGGTGATAAGTCGTAGAAAGACGACGTGTAACCCCATATTTCCTTAGGACCCTTTCGAATTGGTCGTTACAAAAATAGGTTCCACGATCGCTTATGATCGCACGAGGGGTTCCAAACCGAGAAAACAAGCTTTTCAAAAACTTGACTACCACACGAGCATCATTGGTGGGCAAAGCCTTAGCTTCCACCCACTTAGATAGGTAGTCAACGGCGACAAGGATGTACTTATTACCACGAGATGATGGGAACGGCAACATTAAGTCGATGCCCCAAACGTCAAAGATCTCACACACTTGGATGATATATTATGGCATTTCATCTTTTTGTGAGGCTTTTCCTTGTCGTTGGCATGAGTCACACGACTTCACAAGCTCATGTGCATCTCGGTAAATAGTAGGCCAAAAGAAACCGCCATCAAAGACCTTCTTAGCCGTGAGATTAGCACCGTGGTGACCACCCGTGGGTCCCTCGTGACAAGCTCTAAGGATGTTAGAAGCTTCGATACCAAAGACACAACGTCTAATAATTTGATCCGCACAAGTTCAAAACAAGTAAGGGTCGTTCCAAAAGTAGAACTTGACGTCACGAAAGAATTTTCCTTTTTCTTGAGTCGTCATACCCTTGATGATGAAGTTTCCCGCATGGTAATTTGCGATGTACGCAAACCATGGGGTGGAAAAATCAAGCTTAGAATTCACTACACCAAGTGTCTCGAGCGGAAATGTTTCGGTGATTTCCTTGGACTCGTAAACACTTTGGTGAGGATCTTCCAAACGAGAAAGATGATCGGCCGCTAGATTCTCGGCTCCTTTTTTGTCAACGATTTTGTGATCAAATTCTCGAAGGAGGAGAATCCAACGAACTAATATGTGCTTTGCATCTTGTTTAGCCATGAGATACTTGATAGCCGAATGATCCGTATACACTATGCATATAGTCAAGACGATATAAGGTCGAAATTTCTCAAATGCATACACCACGGCAAGGAATTCCTTCTCTGTTGTAGTGTATTTTAGTTGAGCCTCGGTCATTGTCTTGCTAGCATAGTGAATAGGCAAGAAGTGCGTTTCATGACGTTGCCCCAATACGGCCCCAATAGCGTAATCACTAGCATCACACATGAGCTCAAAGGGGAGGTTCCAATTGGGAGCAACAAGAATGGGAGCTTCGGTAAGTTTCCTCTTAAGGATTTCAAAGGCTCGTACACAATCTTCGTCAAAGACAAAACGTGCATCTTTTTCAAGGAGATGTGTAATAGGTCGAGAGATCTTTGAAAAATCCTTGATGAATCGACGATAAAAGCCCGCGTGGCCTAGGAAACTCCTAACTCCCTTAACGGTTTTGGGATGAGGTAATTTGGCGATGACGTCTACCTTAGCTTGATCTACCTCAATCCCCGCTTTCAAAACCTTGTGCCCTAAGACGATTCCACTTTTAACCATAAAATGACATGTTTCCCAATTAAGCACAAGGTTGGTTTCCTCACAACGCTTCAACATTATCTCAAGATTCGATAAACATGAAGTGAACGAACTACCAAACACAGAATACTCATCCATGAAGACTTCCATCGTCTTCTCGATCATATCATGAAAAATAGCCATCATGCACCTTTGAAAGGTTCTTGGTGCATTGCAAAGTCCGAATGGCATTCTACGTTAGGCAAACGTTCCATATGGACACGTAAACGTAGTTTTTTCTTGATCACGAGGATCTATGGGGATTTGGAAGTAACCGGAAAAACCATCTAAAAAGCAATAGAAATTGTTTCCCGCAAGACGCTCCAACATTTGGTCCATGAAGGGCAAGGGAAAATGGTCTTTTCGAGTGGCGTCATTCAACTTACGATAGTCAATGCACACTCTCCATCCGGTCACTAGTCTAGTGGGAATTAACTCGTTGGCATCGTTTGGCACAACGGTCATTCCTCCCTTCTTAGGGACACAATGGATAGGACTCACCCAAGGGCTATCGAAAATAGGGTAAACCATTCCCGCGTCAAGGAGTTTTAGGACTTCCTTTTTGATGACGTCGTGAATTTTGGGTTTTACCCTCCTTTGACATTGGATTGCGGGATTGTAATCCTCCTCCATTAAGATTTTGTGGGTACAAAATTTGGGATCGATCCCCTAATGTCGGATAACTTCCACGCAATTGCCCCTTTGTGATCCTTTATAACATAGACAAGTGCGGTTTTTTCATCATCTGAAAGTTCTTTCGAAATAATAACCGGCAACTTGTCATCCTCCTCCAAAAAGACATATTCTAGATGAGGAGGTAAATCTTTCAACTCGAGGATAGGTGGTTCCTCATTTGAAGATTTGGGCTCGATACTCATAACCTCCTCGGGTGGAGGGAATGGGAAATCGTTAAGAAAATCCTTGATAATCGAGAAGTCCTCATCATTGTCGAGGTCTTCGTCACAAGTACGTGGAACATTGAATTCTTCCAACGTAAAACCACCACCTTCAAATGGAGTGAAGGTTGGTGTCGAATTATCAAGAATGGGATCTAACATAGTGGGATTGCCACTATTTTCATCATCACCAAAACCTAAAACTTCTTGTGAAAATTCCTCACAAACAACGTCAATCATATCAACGAGGTTTATGGTTACAACGGAATAAACATGAAAAATTTGAGAATTTTGAGTTGCGTTTATAACAAGTTCCTCGCCGTTGAAACGTAAGGTGATCTTTCTAGCATGAACATCAATTAAAGCCATAGATGTATCTAAAAACGAACGACCTAAATTGAGAGGAACTTGAGGATCCATGGGAATATCGACAACGATAAAGTCTAACGGATAATATAACTTTCCCACTTTCACAAAAACGTCTTCCGCCAATCCACATGTGGGAATCATGGAATGGTCGGCCAACTCTATAGACATTAGTGAATGAGTAAGATTAGGAAGATTGAGCGACTTGAAGATTGCAAGTGGCATCAAGTTAATACTAGCACCAAGATCGGCTAAGGCATAGCATTCTTCCATATTTTGGATTGCACAAGGAATCAAGAATTTATCAGGATCACCGACCTTTTGAGGTATGCGATTAAGATAAACCGATGAACAACTAGACAATTGTTGCAATTTCTCCTTGTTGTTCAACATACTCTTAAAGCTCGTGGCAAATTGAGGCATCATGACCAAAGCATCGGCAAAACTCACATTAAAATGAACGTCACGAAACATTTTCATAAAAAGCTCAAATTGATAATTATCGCGCTCTTGACATTTCTCCTTTCTAAGTCTCGATGGATAGGGCAAAGGTGGTGTGGGTTGAGGCATAGGCATAGCCTTTGGAATCTCGGGTTCCAAATGTGGTAAAGGGTCAACCGTAGGTGTGGCATGAGCGGTATTTCGTGGGATTGGGACATGCTCCTTTTCAACCACCACCTCGGGTTCTTCCTCAATTGCATCCTCCGTAGGAGCAATTGGTTGAGGAGTCGGTTCCTTTAGTGTCTTACCACTACGTGTGGTAATCACTTTCATCTCTCCCTTAGGGTTCGATATGGTGTTACTAGGAAGACTACTCGAAGACGGTTTGCACATAATAGCCTCAAACATAGATGAAATTTTGTCCTCAAACATGGATTGCCTTTTCTCGGCCTTAATCATCTTTTGTTTTATTTCATGTTGCCCTTGTTCCATTTATTGTTTGTTTTGTTGTAACCTAGTTACATTTCCTTCCATTTTGTGTGTATGGATTTTAAGCTCATTTGCTAACTCATGTTTCAACTCCTTCTTCAAGTCGTTCTTAAACTCGGATCTTAGGCTAATGATTTCTCTTTGAATGTTGTCAAACCTATCATCGTTTCCATTAGCGTATTCAACAAATTCATTTGGAAGATCTTTCAAAGTTTACAAACCCTTGTTGTTGGTTTGAAAATCATTGTTTTGATTTTTGTTTGAAACTTGATTATTAGACCCTTGATTCCCATAGTTTCCTTTGTAATTGTTTTTAAAACCAGCTTGCTTGTTTCGATACTTGTAGTTAGCATTTCGATTAGGAGCAAAACCCGGTGGAGTCAATTGATTAGAGCGGGTAACTTGACCGTTTTGGTTGTAAGTTCCCGTGGCCGCGTAGGCACTCGAAGTGTTACCACCGTTGGTAATGCACTTGGAGAAATCATGACCTCCACCACAATACATGCATGAAACCTCAACCGCTTTAACCGTAGCGGGAGCACTTTGTTCTCCAACTTTGAATTCAATTAAAAGTCCTTTAAGCTTATCAAAGATTTTGTTTTCCAAGTTCGCCTCAATTTGGCAAGCATCGATGGTATTAGACAAAGAAGGTGAAGCCGAAGACGAAGCCTTACGAACACTCGATGTTTTACGAGGACTATACACCTTAGATCTATTCTTAATTATCAACAACGCTTCCTCAACCATTTTACACAAAAAATTACCACCCGCGACGGCATTTAGATAATCTCTTTCATGATCATTAAGTCCATTGTAAAACGTGTCAATTTGATGCAAGTCGGAAAAACCGTGATGAGGACACTCATGTAACATTTCCTTAAACCTATACCAAGCCGTTGAAAAACTCTCATTAAATTCTTGTGAAAATTTTGAAATCTTGTTTTTCAAATGCGTAGTCTTAGAGGGCGGGAAAAATTGGTTCACAAACTTTGAAACGAGAACCTTCCACGTCAATATAGAATTGGGTGGCTCTTTCTCTAACCAAATTTTAGCGGGCCCCGCTAAGGAATACGGAAAAAGCATCATCTTAATCGAGTCATTAGCAACATCCTTAAATTTGCAAGTGGCGGTAAGACGACTGAATTGGCGGATATGGTTGTGCGGGTTGTCCTTTTCATCACCACGGAATTTGTTGTTTTGGATCATCGACAACAAACCCGTTTTCACTTCAAAATTCTCCGCAATGATAGCCGGAATCACAATAGCCTCTCCATAACCATCGGTGGGTGTTTGAAGTAACTCCATCATAGTTCGATTCGCCATGGTTGGTTCCTCTCTTACAATAGGTTCGTCAATAGGAGACTCCTCACTAGAAAGATTAGGAGTAGGTGTTGACTCCTTTCGGTTTTTTCGTTTACGTGCACGTCTTGCTTGGTTGCGGGTTTGCATAAACGTCACATACAACAAGGGGATGAGCAAAGAAGATTCTTTTTGGTGTTTTGTATTTTTCCAATTTTTTGTGGTTTTTGATTTTTTTTACTTTTTTTTGGATTTTTGTGATTGTATTAAGTAGACAAAAATCTACAAATCTCCTCCTTAATCAAATCTCTTGATTAAAGAAGCCTCAAGGAATGAAAACGATCAAGTGAAGTGAACGCCTTCGACGACTTTAGAACGTTGGTGGAACACCAAAACGTCCAAGAGGGTTTAATCAATTGAAACCAAGAAAATATATATGATACTTAGTAATACTTTGGGCGGCAAAACCCTCGATTAGCTTTCAATCTCAAAATACTCACAAGCAAGCGAGGAAACGAGGCGGCGTGAAGCACTTAAGAGCCTTTTTCCTTAGGGTATATTTTATAATACCCGCCTTATACCCACCTTATAGTTTGTATTTTTCAAAATCGAGCTTCACGAAAGTATTTATCTATTTTTGCCTTTTATTTCTTGTTTGAGATTCGAATACAATGATTGAGTAATGACCTCCCAATCAAGGTTGTGTTTTCACACTTTTGGAGTACTTGTGATATTATTGTTCTACGTATACAATATATTAATAATATTCGCACAAAAAAACGAAAAACCGATAATATGTATTAGTAGAGTGCTACTAATACAAATAGATATTATGGCTATATATAAAAACAACAATTCCCAAATTAAAACACAACACGCCTCCCCGACAGCGGCGCCAAAATTGATGTAGTGTTTTTACTACCCTTTAGGAAAAGAGAGTAAAATAGGGAAAGTATTAAGTGTCGGTTTAGGAAAACCAAGCACTAATGACCAATGTGGTTCAAGTTCGTTTCCCAAGGAGGCTAGTGTGTTGTGTAGAGAGATGATTAATGATGTGATTATGATTATGAGAAATGAAAATAGAAGAGAGATTAGAAGAGAATGACGGTTACGATGACAGATTAAACTAAGACGATTAGTCGTACACGTAAAACCGTAAAAAGTGACAAAATTAAAAATTTACCCTAAAAATTCCTTGAAAACTGCAATAAATCCTAAGTAATGTAATTAGAGTTTATAAAAAATCTAAAATCACTCAAACCTTTTATTTAATTAAATAATAATTTTTTAATGCTAATTAAAGCCCAAAAAATCAATTTAATTAACAAAAAGCCCAAAATAAGATTTTTTCAATTGTAAACCTCTAAAATGACTTAATTAAATTTAAAACTATTTTTCAAAAATTTTAAAATTAATTAAAACTATTCAAAAACAATTAAAAACTATTTAAACTTAAAATAATTCTAAAAATTAATCTAATGACAATAAAAATATTCTAAAAATTGTAAAATTCCTAACTTAATGTATTGAACCTAAGAAAAATATAAAAACTTGAAAAATCTAAATTTTAGTTTTTAATAATAAAATAATATTAAAAATCCAAAAATTATAAAAAATTCTAAAAAGTTGCAAACTAGCTTAATTTAACCTAATAAACTTAGAAATGAAGTTGAAATTACAAAATACCCCTAATGGACCTAGAAATGGGCTAAAAGACAAAACAGTCCCTTAATGGGCTTAATTTGGGCCCAATAAGAAAAAGTCAACCAAATAAGCCCAAAACTTCTAGTCTGACTCAATTTGATTTTAAAGACAAAACTCTAAAGGCTCAAAAGCTGAAAATGTGTATAAGCTAGACTTATTTCAAAGCAGCTTATTCTTAATGAGATTTTTGGCTCATTAAGCTATAAGCTGATGCCATACGCTCATATTAGACACACAAGCTTCTTTTGAGTTACTTAAGAGATCTGTAAAAAGAAAATAGGAAAAAGCACAAGGAATAAGCCTGAATAAGCAATAAGCTATCTTCACAAAACGACAAAATAGTCGTTTTCGAGTTCTAGGCCACCCCAAGAGCTCATTCAACTTTCAAAAGCTTTTAAATGACTTAACTAAGCTTAATCAACAAATGTTTTTTCAATAAGCACACTCAATAAGCTGGAATAAGCAGATAAGCACTTAATTAAAAGTCATCTTTATGAGTTTTCTAGCAAAAAATCAAAGCCAAGGTTTGATAAGCTCCAGTTCAAATAAATAGGTCAAATGAGGAAGATTGATCACAAAAAATAAGTTGTTGCAAGTCTGGATAAGCCAATATGGCTTATTAATAAGGTGGATCAAAAATTACACTATCAGGGGCTAGTTTTGGGTGTTGAACAGTGAGAACTTTTCCTACTGCTTGACTTAATTGACTTTTTATCTTATATGACTTTTTGTGGATTCAAGTTACAAACAAGGAACCCTTGTGATCAGTGAATCACAAGGAGTCAGAAAAAACAAAGAAATCACAATCACAATCAGCCAAAGAGTGCAGTTAATTCAATTAAGCACCAGACTTCACACAGACATGAACAATAAGCATTTATGAACTTATAAGCTGTTTTAGCAAGATTCAACCAACCAAATTGCACCAAAAGCATACACAAGCTATAATAAACTTAAATGAATAAGTTTAAACAGGTTTCATGCAATGGTTCAAGGTCTAGATCAAGATTCAAGCACAACAAAGTTACTGATGAACACTAACAAGAAGATTTTTCACTTTGCTGATATACTTGACCAACAAGCCAAATTCAAACACTCAAATCTTCAAACCAGGCTATATTAACTATGATTTAACACCTTTTAGCCCTAAGCATGCATATACTCTAGGTATTTCCAAAATCTTAGGTCAAAATCAGTCAAAACAAGTGAGATATAGCACAATCTTTGATTGAAGGTTTTAAAGCCAATAACTTGCAGGTTTTAGTTCTCAACCAAGTAAATAACAGATACAAAGCATAAACAACAATTTCTAACAACACAATACCAATCTATAATCTTAAACAGATAATGCCAAACACCCCTTATCTTTTTCAAATCAACTTTAAACAAGTATAAGTGTATTCCAAAACTACCCAAGCCCAATCAAACATATAAACAGATGTAATATGCAGTATTAAGCAAGATTAGACCATAAATTCCACAAGAACACAAGTAACACACAAAATCACAAAAAATCAAGATTTTAAGCATATTTAAGGTAGAATGGTTCAAACCTCATGGATGTACATCCACACCCACGAATTTTGAGCTTAAGTGCTAGCAAGAACAAGCACAAGCTTCCACAAACAACCCTGCTAAGATTCAACAAGGTTAGAAGCAAAAATTCATAAACAGAAAGTGACCACTTGGAAAATAAACTTGATTAATGCAACTCTTGTACCCCACACTTGATTATTCCCAAGTTATAAGCCTCACAACACCTTGACATCGCAATATCAGGGTGCTATGATCAACTTATAGCCCAAAAATTCCAAGGTGTACCAAGAACTTAGCAAAATATCAAATTTTGATCCTTTGTGCAATTTCTTGCACAAGGTTTAGAAATACGTTTTGAGATTCAAGATTACTTAACAAACAATAATAACAAGCAGATATAATGATTGGCACTTGAGTTTTCTTCACAATTTCAAACACATTTCATTACCGTGAAAATGAGATTTACAGAAAAGTGAACAAAGGAAAAATCAAGAGCAAGTGCAAATGATGCACGTCTTGTGCCTTTTATAGGCTACAAGTAAACTAGTGAATGCATAAAAATGTAAAACCCTAGCTAATGAAGTTCCAGATATGCCCTTGTGGAGTTTGAATATCTTGGCATCATGTGAAGAGTTCTTGTATTGTTGTAGAGCTGGCATGAGGTGGAATTGCATCCAAAGGCCTTGGTTAAGCTTAACATCCAAGCAATGATATGGGACGTTCGATGACTGGCCAACTTTGGCATTTTCCCCAAAAATGGTATAGAAGGTTTGAACATGTGAGTTGTGGAGTGACGTGGCCAAAGGTTTAAGGGTGGGGTTATGTTTAGTCTCACCTTAATCACTATTCTGGAAAATATTATAGGCTAATTGTTGGTAATTAACAAATACCTAATTTGTATCAAGAACACCAAGAACAGGTTTTTAATCCGTTTTTTTTAAACATGTGTTAGGCGCCTAAATTAACTAATCAGTTATGATTAGTTTAATTAGGGTGAGTGGATTGGTGAGGTGGAAGCAGGGAGGGCTCCTATTGGTGGGTTTTGGTGAGTGGGACAGGTGGAAAGAGGGGGTTGGTCTAGGTTAGTTTGTGTGTCGGCCATATTAAACCCCCTATCTTTCCCTTTCTTTTCATTTCTAGTTTTATATACCAAAATCTGATTTCCTTCACAATCCAAGTTTCATTTTTTCTACTTTGGCCACAAATACTTTTCCAAAGTATTTTCAGGGGTATTTCTTGCCATTTCATGATTCTTGAAAGGTTGATTTGGCATTTTCTACATTGATAATGGTCTTGACTTGTCTTTTTGACTTCTTGGAGGACTGATTTTGACAAATCATGATTTATGAGGGACCATTTTTTCCATTTCTTCAAAGTCAATGGTCCTTTTTTCAATTTGACATATTCAAAGGACCAAACTTGTAATTTCTTGTAACTTGAAGTCCTTCATGGTATGTTTGACTTTGAGGAGGACTAATACTGACAATTTAGTTTTGTTGAGGGACTAAAGTTGCCAATTCTTCAAAGTGGAGGGCCCTTTTTGTAATTTTGACAAACTTTAGGGACCAATCTTGTAATTATGAAGATACAAGGGTTTAAAGTGTCAATTCTTCAATATTGGAGGACCTTTCTTGCATAATCTTCAAATCTTCAAGGGTTTGTCTTGGAAAATCTTCATTAGGGCTTGGTTCATTGTGCTGCTTCGTTTCCCGTGTTCGTTTTTGCATGATTCTTGTGCTCTTTTGTCATTTTATCAATATCCGTGCCATTTTCATGATATTTAATGCATTTAAAGCCCTTTTTGGACGATGAGACTATGTATAAAAGCAGTCTCATCAGTCCTACTTTATTTTTAGCCTAAATAACTATCGAAATAAGTCAACAATGCATCTTCGTGATCATTCAAGACAACAATAAAATATAAGAGATACACCTTGGAATAAGGGACTCTAAGTAAATAATTGGCCTACATGAGTTTGTGATAGTTTGCTAACTTATAATAACAATGATCTCGTTTTTAAGCTTGATATGGGGAACGTGAAACTTAAGGATCATAAACATTCATGACATTTCCAAAACCCTAATGTAAGTCTTTTATCTCTTTACTTGTTTTCTTCCTTTGAATATTTTATAATTTTCTATGTCTTGTGTTTAATAAAGACCAAGGTGGATTGATTATGATGGAAAATGTAAAACGTGCTTTGTAATTAATGCATTTCATGAGGGCATTACAATGGTCAAGTGTAGATGATTTGATAGGTTTGAAAACACCCATCCTTTTACCACTTAACTATAATAATAACCAATCCAAAACGTGTATTTTATGCCATATATGTCGGAATTATGCGTGGTTTTTGTTTTTGTTGTGATTTAGGAGCAAAATGTGAAAAGGGAAGAAAACAAGGGCTTTCATGGGCTTTTATCGAAGAAAACGAGAAAAGACGAAGTCAAAAGATCAAGAGTGCACAAAGAACGGAAGTCCAAGGCCTCATCTGAAGATTTATCGAAGAAAAAGTCTAAAGACGGAAGTTTAATGAAGTCGAAGAACCAAGTCTAATTAAAGAAGAAAATTATAAGACGAGTTCAATTTATATCGACAAATCCCGAGAAGACGTCGAGAAAGACAAAGAATTTAAGTCGAGTCGAGACAAAGTGAAAGGAGAAAGCATCAACAGCTAGCCTCCCCTCCTCCTATATATACCCTCCTAGTGTGTCATTAGGAGGGTGTTAGTTAATTAGATTTTAGTTAGTTTTTTGGATTAGGATTAGGAGTAGGTGTAATCTAAATTTCCATGCTTTTTTCATTAATCTTGTAATTTGAATCTTAATCATTTTAATTTCAAGCTTTTTCAATTAATCGTTCTCATTCTTCCTTTCTTAATCTGTTTAATCTAGTTTAATTTTGATAATCATGTAGTTTGTTAATCATGTTCTTTGTTTAATTGATGTTTGTGTTTGATTGTGTTTATTGATCTTTTAGTGTTTGATTTTTATAGCTTTTAGTGTTTTAGTGCTTATTGTGTTAGTTTTCTTATTTTTAATTAAGTTCTTATTAGTTAATTTTTATAAAAAGTTGTTTTTAAATATATTTTTTATTTAGTGTTTTTAAAAGTTTTTAAATTTTGGCTTATTAACTTTTTCTTAAAATCAATTTGGTTAAGTTTTTAGATAAGTGCTTATTAGTATTTTGCTTATTTTTGGTCTTTAGCTTATTTGCATTTTAATCTTATCCGGGTTTTTACAAACCCTTGTTTCCCGTATAAAGCCTAGATTTTAGTTTTCCCGGATAAACATCTTTATTGAATCCCGGATATGACACTAAACTTATTTTCCGGATAACCTAAAGAAGAAAATATTCCGTTTAAGCCAAAACTAGTATTCCGTATAAACTTAGAAATTGACATGCTAGCTTGGATGCTAGCTTGCACCGTTTTCCCGCCAAAATCAGCACTGTGCTTGCTAGCTTGAGCTAGCTGCCTGCTAGCTTCTTTATTTATTTATATTGTTCCGTAATCGTTAAGTTTTATCTGAAAGTTGTTCCGCTTTTAATTCTGAAAGTTACGTATTTTTAGTTGAATTTTTCGTCAATTTTTAGTATTAATATTTTTTCGAGAAGTTTAAGTTTTATCTTTTATTTAGTACCCGCTTTAGGTTTTGCCTACTTTAGTTTTAAAGTACCCTCTTAGTTTTATTTTCTCCATTTTCATTAGGTAAATCTTATTTTTCAGTCGAAAGTTAATTTCTGCGTTTAGTTTTATTTTTATTAATTGTTTCGTTCTAATATTTGTTTTTAATATAGTTTCTTTATTATTTTTCATTCGTTTTAATTTTAGTTTATTCCTTTTATATTTTGTCATTTCCTTTTAAAGTTTTATTTTTATATTTAATTAGTTTTAGACCAAGACACACTCTCTTTTTGTTAACAAAAAACGAATGAGTCACACTTTCAACTGGAGATCAATTCGAATTGAATCGAGACGAACAAATTTTTATACTTGGTAAAACCTTGTATTAAATGGCGCCGCTGCCGGCTCTTTTCGTGAATATTAACGTTTTTTTGTGAGAGACGCGTTGCATTTTGGGATCCATTCACTTTTGAACGTTATTTTCTTGCCAAAAATTTTCAAAAATCCCAAAACATTTGAAAAATCATAAAAAGCATTTCTTTTTCGAAAGTTTTGCACCAAAAATATTCTTCTTGCTTATCTATTGTGTTTAATAGATTCGTTTGTTGACTGTGTAGGGTGTGGAAGACCACCTTCTGGTAGTCAATCCTGTCAATGGTGTTGATGCAAATGGTGTTGAATGGATATCCCTAATTACGAATATGGCCGTTGTCTATCGTGCAATTCGATCAATTCATACTTCAAGTCATTCTTCCCTTCTAATGACACTATTTCACCCTCTCCCATATATGACGATCCATATCAACAAAATGCACAGGGTTTCTCTCAATACCCGTGTTGTAACAATTGTGGGGGCCCTCACGATACCTTTTCTTGTCAACCGATAAATTATTATGAGCCAAATCCGTGTTCAAATTCTTTTCAACCGATGATTTATGATGGATCACATCCGTGCTATAATTCTGGTTTTCATAATTTTGAGCCTCCACAATACACCCTCGATCATCAACCTTCTTTGAATCCGAATGACGAAACACACGCCCTTATTTTCCAACTTCAAGAAGCCGTAGTTCAACTAAAAGAAGCAAGGGAGAAGGAAAAGCGACAACAACAAGAACAAGTATCTAATCTTAGTGATTATACTCCTCCTCTTGTGCGTCCATACTACTACTATGATGATGACGAGGATGATATCTATGATTTCAACCCATCTTCTAAGATTACTACTCCTACTCTTGATATCCCTAATGCGTCTAAGGATAGTGATACATCGAGTGAGATTAGTGATTTTGGTCTTGATAAATTCTTTGATGAGGTTTGTGATGCACCGAATTTTGTGGAGCCTACGGACGAGGTCGCTCTTAATGATGATTTTTCTCCATGGTATGAGAATTTCACTTTTGAAATTTCTCCTTCTCCTCCGGGCGATGAAGGCGATGTTGATTTATTCTCTCCGACATACGAGAAGTTCACAACTGAACTTGGTCTTGTAGATGAGGTGGAAGACGTTATTATTCACAACAAAATACTGAAAGTTCATCTTCTTATTGATAAAGTTGAAGCGTTGAATTCTGCTCCTATTTTCCGAGTCTTTACCGCCGTCTATTAGTTCAGTTGAGAATAATGATACAGCTATGGAGGAAATCGACATTCTTTCAATACCTCCGGGTATTGATGATGATGACACGGAGGGGGATATTCTTTTTGATAATTTGTTGCATGAAGATATTGTCCTAATTCCCCCTCCCGAGCACCTTTTATCCCAACCTTTAGAAACCATTACCAAGGATGAGTGCTTTGACCCCGGGGGGGTGACATTGACCATTCTATGATTGACACCTTTACGGATTTGCTGCTCAGTGATAATCATATGTCTTTTGGGGATGACATTTTGATTCCTTTACCCACCCCACCTCTCGTGGATCATGATTTCACATACTTCTCATATGTTGAAAGGACTTTTCTACCCTTCAAGACTTATCCTCATGCCTCTCCTTTATTATTTTCCTCCGGGAACAAGGACAAGGTCTTTGATCCCGGTATTACATTTGAGGCTTCCCCATGGACCATTTAATTTGGGGACGAGTCAGGCTCGTGACTCGGTGAACAAAAACAAGCGCTTCTCGGGAGGCAACCCGAGTATCTATCATTTTTATCCATTTTTATAATAATTTAGGGGGAGACCCTAGTATGTGTTTCTTGTTTTCTTTCATATCATGTGCAGGGATTCGAGCTTTCAATGATCCATTCTTGATGAATTTTGACGAACTGTGATCCCGTATACCCGTCTTCCCGGTTTTATCCTAAACTCTTTTGATTCTCTATTTTATATTTTTTCAATATTAAAACAGGAGTCACTTTAGTTGTCTCTTATTTAGCAAGATTTAAACAACGTGCACCATGTCCTAAGTGTAGGGGAGTTTACTCCCATATGCTTAAACATTGATGACAATGTTTATATCAAGTGTAGGGGAGACTTCTATCGAAGTTAAGTGGGCTTTTCCTTGTTTTTGTCCTCATTTTAACTAGAAAATTGATTTTTCGACATTTTTCAAAATTTTTGATTTATTTTGGCCTAGTAGTCTAGTAGTATTTTCTTTTGTTATCGTTATTTACTTTCTTTGCTAGAATAAATTTTTAATTAAGTGGTTTTAATTTTTAAAACGTTGTGAATCTTTGACTCAACCCGAGTTTACTTATCTAAGTGTACTCTAGCTAGTAACCTTAACGTGTTTAAGTCACGTTTTGCTAGGCTTTTATATAGGGAACTTTAAAATGCGAAAGTCTTAACTCTCACGGGTTAAGAACAAGAACTTTTCGCAAGTTCCTATAATTGATCCTAAAAAGTCGTTTATCAAGGGAACTTTAAAATGCGAATTCTAAACTTTAAAAAAGTCTAAGAAGTTGCAAGATCCTATAGATGACTTGAAAACCCAAAACTTTGATTTAATTGGCTAAGCATCCACGAGTCTCATTCCTTGAGATTTTAAATTGTGGAGAACGAGAGATGATAGAGTCAATTATAAGTTTGGTATTCTTTCATGAATTTATGTGAGTTGATTATAACCTTTTTCTCCCATCGCTTGTTAATAAAATTAATTGCAATAAATAAGGTCGTACGATTTGAAAAGTTACTTAGCTTCTAGCACAAGATCGTTTAAAAGTTGTTCGGTATTAATTAGAGTTCATAGCCAAGGCATAACTTATTGAAGCGGGATGCGAAGATTGGCGAGTCCGAAAAGGTCCTAACAAGACATGAGGGCTACATTTTGTTGCTAAAGATCCCAAGAGATGTGAAGAATCATTTATCAAAAATCAATATGAAGGATCGAGACACACGACGAAAAGCAAATACTCCCGTAACGATCATGGAGAAGTTATCCAAAAAGGCCCTAACAAGGTATGAGGATAAATAGATCCAAGTCCTAAAAGAAGGCGGATCATTGTATATAAAAATCCCAAATAAAGATTGGAGAAAAATGAAGAAGTCGTGGTCGAAGTTTGAAGAATCTCTCAAAAAGTTCAAGTGAAGAAATTCCTATTATGAAGAGAAGACCATTATTTCATGAACGTCTCTCAAGATTTGAAGTATGAAGTCAATGCCAAATATCGATCCGAGAAATGTCTCAAATCGTGAACCGAGTTATGCCAAGATATGAACTTTATGAGGTCCCGAGAAGCAGTTTTAAAAGATTTTGTCTTTTAGCTAACTATTGATTTAATCGTCCTACTTTATTTTCAGCCTAAATAACTATCGAAATAAGTCAACAATGCATCTTCGTGATCATTCAAGACAACAATAAAATATAAGAGATACACCTAGGAATAAGGGAGTGTAAGTAAATAATTGGCCCACATGAGTTTGTGATAGTTTGCTAACTTATAATAACAATGATCTCGTTTTTAAGCTTGGTATAGGGAACGTGAAACTTGAGGATGATAAACATTCATGACATTTCTAAAACCCTAATGTAAGTCTTTTATCTCTTTACTTGTTTTCTTCCTTTGAATATTTTACAATTTTTTATGTCTTGTGTTCAATAAAGACCAAGGTGGATTGATTATGATAGAAAATGTAAAACGTGCTTTGTAATTAATGCATTGCATGAGGGCATTACAATGGTCAAGTGTAGGGGATTTGATAAGTCTGAAAACACCCATCCTTTTACCACTTAACTATAATAATAACCAAGCCAAAACGTGTATTTTATGCCATATATGTCGTAATTATGCGTGGTTTGTGTTTTTGTTGTGATTTAGGAGCAAAATGTGAAAATGGAAGAAAACAATGGCTTTCACGGGCTTTTATCGAAGAAAACGAGAAAAGACGAAGTCAAAAGATCAAGAGTGCACAAAGAACGGAAGTCCAAGGCCTATTCTGAAGATTTATCGAAGAAAAAGTCTAAAGACGGAAGTTTAATGAAGTCGAAGAACCAAGTCTAATTAAAGAAGAAAATTATAAGACGAGTTCAATTTATATCGACAAATCCCGAGACGACATCGAGAAAGACAAAGAATTTAAGTCGAGTCGAGACATAGTGAAAGGAGAAAGCATCAACACCTAGCCTCCCCTCCTCCTATATATACCCTCCTAATGTGTCATTAGGAGGGTGTTAGTTAATTAGATTTTAGTTAGTTTTTTAGATTAGGAGTAGGAGTAGGTGTAATCTAAATTTCCATGCTTTTTTTCATTAATCTTGTAATTTGAATCTTAATCATTTTAATTTCAAGCTTTTTCAATTAATCATTCTCATTCTTTATTTCTTAATCTTTTTAATCTTGTTTATTTTTGATAATCATTTAGTTTGTTAATCATGTTCTTTGTTTAATTGATGTTTGTGTTTGATTGTGTTTATTGATCTTTTAGTGTTTGATTTTTATAGCTTTTAGTGTTTTAGTGCTTATTGTGTTAGTTTTCTTATTTTTAATTAAGTGCTTATTAGTTAATTTTTATAAAAAGTTGTTTTTAAATATTTTTTTTATTTAGTGTTTTTAAAAGTTTTTTAAATTTTGGCTTATTAGCTTTTTCTTAAAATCAATTTGGTTAAGTTTTTAGATAAGTGCTTATTAGTATTTTGCTTATTTTTGGTCTTTAGCTTATTTGCATTTTAATCTTATCCGGGTTTTTACAAACCCTTGTTTCCCGTATAAAGCCTAGATTTTAGTTTTCCTGGATAAACATCTTTATTGAATCCCGGATATGACACCAAACTTATTTTCCAGATAACCTAAAGAAGAAAATATTCCATATAAGCCAAAACTAGTATTCCGTATAAACTTAGAAATTGACATGCTAGCTTGGATGCTAGCTTGCACCGTTTTCCCGCCAAAATCAGCACTGTGCTTGCTAGCTTGAGCTAGCTGCCTGCTAGCTTCTTTATTTATTTATATTGTTCCGTAATAATTAAGGTTTATCTGAAAGTTGTTCCGATTTTAATTCTGAAAGTTACTATTTTTAGTTGAATTTTTCTTCAATTATTAGTATTAATATTTTTTCGGGAAGTTTAAGTTTTATCTTTTATTTAGTACCCGCTTTAGGTTTTGCCTCGTTTAGTTTTAATGTACCCTCTTAGTTTTATTTTCTCCTTTTTCATTAGGTAAATCTTATTTTTCAGTAGAAAGTCAATTTCTTCGTTTAGTTTTATTTTTATTAATTGTTTCGTTCTAATATTTGTTTTAATATCGTTTCTTTATTATTTGTCATTCGTTTTAATTTTAGTTTATTCCTTTTATATTTTGTCATTTCCTTTTAAAATTTTATTTTTATCTTTAATTAGTTTTAGAAAACGACACACTCTCTTTTTGTTAACCAAAAATGACTGAGTCACACTTTCAACTAGAGATCAATTCGAATTGAATCGAGACGAACAAATTTTTATACTTGGTAAAACCTTGTATTACAAGGCCTATCACAAACATAAACCATATGCAAACATAGATTATTCCAAAGAGATCTCCGTTGCGTATACCTATTATGAGCATACACAACAGTACAAAAAAACTCTTTACGTTCAAGCTTTTGCCACACACGCAAATGCATACACTGATCATCCAAGTTAATAATCACCACATCAATGTTCTCTAATGGTGGCCAAGTCATACGCATCCCTTGTTTTCTTTGATTCGATTCTTTAATTCTCATTAAGTCGGTGTGTTTGCATGATATAGTATATATATATATGATTCTTAATCGTATAACTTGCTGTGTTTGTTGACTATCGATTTTTTGGTGTTTCGAAGATTCGTTTATTACTTAGGGTTTCGTAGTATCACCATTATTTAGATTCTTAATTCTATTACTGCCCACTACCTTTTTGCATTAATTCCACTTTGGACGTTTGCTGTTTAAGGTTTGTTGTTGTGATTCGGTTTGTCTAATTACTTCCAACAAGTCTTATTGCATTTATTCCATTCGGATTTGCTGCATAAAGTTTCAGTGCTGTGATTGGGATGAAGTATTTATTACGCAGACCTAAAAAACCCTAAAAAAACTTTTAAATTCGTTAGTTATTATCTTTTTTTGTTTTATTAGATGTGGAATACTCGTTATCGATCTGGTGTTAGGGTTTGGATGTGTTAGGGTTTTTGTGTGCATTAGGGTTTCGTTATTTTATGTCGTCTACTGGTTTGAACTTGGAAGCGTTAAAGAAAATCATGGCTATAAAAAAGAAGCAATCTGCCAACGTAGATGATGCGGGTGTTGCTAAGCAAAAGGTGTTTAGGGGTTCTCGTTCTTCTGATTCAGATGCTAGGGTTGTTGATGGTTTTAATGATCTTACTCCATCTGAGAAGGAGGCTGGTTTGGAGCCTTTGACTGTAAACCCTAATGTGGCTGCATTAAATGCTGAAGTGGGCACTGATGAGTCGACGAAGCATGTGTTGGGGGATAATGTTAGGGTTTCTTCTATGGCTGTGTCAATTGTGGATTCGGTGGGTGGTGATGTAGTTAATGCAACGAGGGTTTCTTGTCATATGCCATTAAATATGTCGTCTGGTATCGAAGGTATTAGGGTTTCCTCGTTTGTCGATCTTCAAGGTAATAGTGATGCGTATGGTGTTGGTTCGACAAGTGCTATTCCTTCCACAACGATGGTGCCTCTTCTAGGGGAAAGTGTGGTTCTGAATAAGGAACAAGCAGGGCTTGGTTCTCAGCAAGTGAGTGCGTCAATGACTTCTGGTGCTCCGTTTGTTCAGTCCGCGTCTATTTCTTACGATGGCATTGCTTCACAACGTTATACTTCGAAAGGTAATACAAACTTTACGTTTACACAAGTAGACAATGTCTTTGATGGGGTGGATATATCTATTCCGCGTCGAGTTATTGAGAATATGGGGAATCGATTTGAAAATACTCTATATGGATACTTCATTGGTAAATGTGAAGCTTTTCCTGTGGTTGTATACTATGTGAAGAACAACTGGGCAAAGTATGGGCTTAAGAGAATTATGCTTAATGCGAAAGGTTTATTCTTTTTCAAATTTGATTCGCGCGTTGGATTGGAAAGTGCTCTTGAAGGTGGACCACGGATGATTAGGAATAATCCGCTTATTCTTAAGAGATGGGCGATGAATACTAGTTTACTTAAGGAGGAGTTAAGCCGTTTTCCAGTTTGGATTAAATTGCATGATGTTCTGTTGGAAATGTTTGATGAGGAAGGTATTAGTATACTTGGATCTTATTTGGGGCAGCCGATGATGTTGGATGCATGTACTAGTGCTATGTGTAAGGAGTCATAGGGCCAGAGCAGTTTTGCTAGATGTCTTATTGAGGTCAGTTCTGAGGCTCCTTTACGTGAATCAATTAGTGTTGATATTCCATTATTTGATGGTACGGGGTTCACTAAGGATACTATTAAGGTTGAGTATGAATGGAAGCCTCCTAGGTGTGATAAGTGTAAGATCTTTGGGCATTCTATTGAGTCGTGTCCTACTATGGTGGTAGCTACTAAGGAAGCTGCAAATGTTAATGATGGATTTCAGCAAGTGGTCAACAAAAAGAAGAAAACTAATAATGCTAGTAATGCGAACTCACAAAATGTTAAAGGGGGATTTCAACCTAGTAAAAAGTTTATGTATGCTCCGAAGGCTGATGGTGAGAATGTGAAGGGAAAATCTCATGTTGGGAGCCCTAATACGTCAATTGGTGGTCCAGAGAGGGTTTGCATGGTTCGACATCTGATCTGAATAGGCCGTTGGTTGTGCCTATCTCTAAGGCTGCTTCATTTCCACAGGCTACTCCCATTGTGATATCTAATCCCTATGATGCTTTATCTAATCTTAATTAGGATGATGGTACTGTATCGGATGATGAGGAGGATGTGGAGAATATATATGATGAGTCGGTAAATCTTATTAATGATTCTCAATCAGGGGCAAGCACTCCTGCTGTTATCGTTTTTAATGTTTAGTATCGCTTCTTGGAATATATGTGGAAACCTTGGTTTCCGGATCTTTGAAGCTACTAGGAATGCACCATGTTCATATGATTAGATAATCAAAGCGGAATTAGAACATGATACATTAACAAGATGTTTAGGGCACAAGAACATGAATTAAAACACAATTGGATTGCTAACTATATTAATAATTAACAATCACTAGACGTGTATACATTGAATCCCACGTCTAGTCGACACACGCTTTTAGGTTTACATTGTGAATGAATTGTATGTATAAAACCTAAGACCCTTGTTCCTTTTATAGTGGAAGGAACAAAATCTACAAGAGATAAAATCAAATAAACATCTAAATCTTCTATTTAGATAAACCATATATTGTGTATATCATAAATAATATACTCAATATATTCCCTAAATAGATTTCTCCATCAATCTTTAAACATCTATCAGCGTTTGACCTTGTTGACTGCGTTTGACTTCTGTCAATGCTTAAGTTACTCTTGTCAACGTCTGATTTACTCTTGACAACGCTTGAACAAATGTCTTCATGTTTTCTTTGATTTTGAGTTTCTGCCACATCAACTTTTTGACCCAACAATCTTCCCCTAGTTGATGGTGGCAAAACTCTATGTGTATCTCTTGTAAGTTGTACACGATCTTCAAATTGCTTCCCCTCAAGTGTAGCACGTATTTCTTCCCCTTTTTGTCACATCAACAGGAAAGTAAACAAGGTTGCAATCTTTGAAGATTCTCCAAATGTAGCTCTATGTAATGATCTTGAAGAACAATTAATATAATATTTTTGATGTAGAAGTAGAATAACCCAACCTTGTGTTCCATGTCTTGTACTATCCACGTGATAAAGAACTTATACCTTTAGCATTATAAGCAGACCTCGATCTCTTGTTGATCCCAAACTTAGATCGATTAGCTTTGTGTATACGATATTAGATCAAGTAATACACGTAGAGAAACCTTTGTATATGCTTTATGAATCTAAGTGTTATGCGGAATCTAACACTTAAACAAGAACACACAATGATATAAACAAACTTTCACTTTGATTATCAATATCAAACTTGCTTACAATGAAAGATGTTTACGAATGAAAACTTATATATAACTTATATCAAACATTAACCTAAAGGTCTTCTTTTATAGACATAAGAAGCCTTGTACAATAATCTACGTATCAGCTATTCTAGGTAAAGATAAATATAGAAAATACATTATCGTTCCTATCCTTACTAGAAGTATTCTAGAATATAATAAACGTGTAGAATATATCTTCCATCAGTGCTTGTCTTAAATGTGTCAACGCTTGTCTTTAACTTGTCAACGCTTGAGCTGTCAGCGCTTGAGCTGTCAGCGTTTGTTTTGTTCTTGTCAACGCTTGTTTTGTTCATGTCAGCGCTCAAGTGATCTGGCCTTAATTTATTCCCAACAATCCTCCCCTAAACTTAATATCCACTCTTATGATCAAGTTTCTAAATAAGCATTAAGGACTAGGAGGAATCTTACAAACCTTCTCATATTGATAGTGAATAAATCTAATCAAATCTTTTGCCACGTCACTTGAATAATCTATTTCCAGCTGAGTGTCCTTCATCTTCTCCAAAATAGCCTTGGATATGAAATACTGAGCATCCACAAGTAAATACTCAGCAAACTTTGTAGAACTCAAATGGTATACACCAGCAGCTGAATATAACCTCCATTGAAGACCACTGAGGTCATCTTCAAGATCCTTCCAAATTGCAGGATCCTCATCTTTTGGTCCACACATTCTTTTGAATGTGGTCCAAAGTTTTATTCCATTAGCTGAAGTTGGTGCTTCAGCCTCATACTTGGTCTCCAGCAACCTCCAAAGGTCCACCAAGTCTTCTCTATCACAACTTGCAAACAAAGATATGAGAGTGGTAAAAGTGTGTACCTCCTTGCCAAATCTGCCAATCTTCCAGAACCCACATTCATCTTCTTCATAGCTCACAATTGGGTTCCTGGAATCTAATGGTAACACTTGCACCATATCTGAAGCTTCTAATGGGGAGAGCTTGAGGCTCTTTCTTATAACTGCTTCACTTGGATATAGTGGATCCATATCTTTTGGAAACTCAAATGAAATTCCCTTCTTCACTGGCCTGGGAACAATCATAGCTTTCTTGAGTTCCATTTCTTCTGCAAGTTCCTCCTTGCTTTCATCTGAAAGAAGTCTGAGAGTGTTTGCTTCCTGCACTCTCACCCAAATGGGATAAGCCCTGTTTTCCAACTCATCAAATGTCAAAGCCTTCAACTTCTGATATGTCCATCCAACTCCATGACATCTGAGCAACATAAAGTAGAGCTCCCTTCTATCCCTTTTCAACTCTGAGAGAATATTGCTTGCCTTGTGTTTCAAAATTACCTGGCAATCCTTATGAACTCTAAGAAGAAGCTCCAAACCCCATATTTGATCTGAAATGGTCAAGTCTGGATTATCCATGCATCTTTCTTCCCAAGCATTGTACATTTGAACCACCTCTGGCATGTCAAAGTCAACCTGCAATTTCAACTCTCTCAGCTTCTCTTTGGCCAACTCATCCCCATACTCAAGCCTTTCAGGTTCTATAATCATCACACTTGAGTCTGAGCTAGCTCCATCACTTCCTTCTTCAGAAGTCACAACAAATGGTGACTTTTCCTTTTCATCCTGTTCCATGATTTGTGCAGCCAATCTTCTATCAAATTCAACTTGAGCTGCATCCTTTGGAACAATCTCCTCTACCATTATACCCTTACCCTTATCTGATGGTGCAATGGTTGGTAAGGTAGATGGTAATACCTGAGTAGAAACCTCCTTGATGATAGATGATGACTGGGATACATCACCTTCATGTGCAGGTCTATCAACGCCCAAATTTGTCCTATCAGCGCCCAAAATACTTCTATCAGCGTCCAAATTTTCCTTGTCAACGCTCAAATATCTTCCCTCAGCGCCTTGTGTAACCTCTCTCAACATAGCTGTAAATGATAAATTTAAGTTGGTGGGAGAGACTAAGGACATATCAAAACCTGTTTGTTTCTTCAAAGTTGTAAGGGCCTCAGCAACATCTATTGATTGACCATCATGGCTGCCCTTATCACTCAGATTTATTAGATCTTCCTCCCCTTTGGAAGATTCCTCCATACCCCTCCTAGCACGATCACTTTCCAAAACAACAATCCTCTCCCTCAATTGCTTGAGTTCAAGGCCTTGTGAGCTGACTACTTGTACTAAGTCTGCATTTTGCTTTTGCAAGCTAATGCAGACTGCCGTCAATTCCAAAAGAGTCATTGGTTCTAGTCTGCCCTCTTCTGAAATGGGGATTTGACCTCCCAAGTCAGATTCATTGGGCAAGGATGAGGACTTAATGATGGTGGGACTGCCTTGGCCAGCTTCTAAGCCAGAACCAATAGCCCCAGCCTCATCCAGGTCACCAGCCATACTTGTGGTGGTGGTTCTCTATGCTACATGGCTAGGACCACCAGAGGAGAACACTCCAGTGATCCTTTGGCGTTTCATCAACCTATATTCAGGGGGTGTGGAAGATGGTGTGGAAGAATGGGTGGATGTGGGTTGGTTAAGGGGTGTTTGGTTTTGTGAAGGTTGTGTGTCAGCGTTGGAAATAGGCACATCACCGCCAACATTTGATGTGTCAACGTCGAAGGGTTCTTGGTCAAGTTGCATGTGTTCAGGTGAAGGTAAAGGTTCAGGGATGGGTTCAAGTTGTGGTTGAGGGTCAATTTGTGGTTGGGGGTCTGGTTGGGGTTGTGCTGCTGCAATAACAGCAAGCATAGCTTGGGTTAAATGTAGGTCTCTATGGGGTGGTGAGTTCATCTTCATAAAAATAGCTTTCTTTTGCTCAGGGATCTTATAAAAATCATTGTGATCCCTTGAGTAGTAACCTTGAACATCAAAAACCATTTGCAAAAAACGGGGATAAGCTAAAGTCATTTTGTTCCCCTTGTTTTTACACATCCCCTCAAAAATCATTTTAGAATAGTTAAACTTTTGCCCTGTTGCAATGCACACAATAGCACTAGCAATTGATCTATTGATCTCATTGTGTGCAGTGCATTTGGGACTCAAACATTGAAGGAGGACATGTATGAGGTACTTCCAGGCTGGGGGAAATTCCTGCTTATGATACTTGTTAAGAGTACCTTCATCAGGAAAAGGATATCCCAAAGCCCTAAGCCCTTGTTCTATTTCATTTATGGGAAGGGTGGCTATACCATCAGCATCATCAAGATGCAAGGCTTGGCGTACCAAGGCCTCAGTAACCACCCAAGGTCTCCCATGAACAATAGAAGTCAATGTGGTCACTCCATTAACTGTTGAGGAACTGACAGTGTTCCAAAACTGCTTAATGTGTGTGACTGGAATGAGTGGTGCATGAGAAAGAGCATACCTTAATGGGGATGCGTTCAAATACGCCACCATTTGTGTGTATTGGAGAAACAGAGCATCATCAGCTTCAAGATAAGCAATCATGTTGTGTTGTGATCTGAACCCCAATTCCAATTCTGTTGGTTTAAACTTTGGTGCCATTGATGAAAGCTGTTAATTTTAAGTGAAGAAGATGAAGTTGATAAGAGAAAATTGTTAGACAAGAATTATAGATACCCTGTTTAAAATAGGAGCCAAATTTATAGGAGAAAAAGAATGCATGTGCTTGGCCCAAAAATAGGCAAAGATTTTCAAAAATCAATCATGAAAATATTGAAAAAGTTATAAGTTATCTCATGCATTAAATGAAAGTAACAACTCCTAAAATTACGGCTTGAAAATATGTCAAAAAGTAACAACTGGGTAGGTCCCACTGAGTGTCAACGGTTAAAAATAACCTATCAACGCCCAACGGCTATAATCTTGTCAACGTTTGCCTATAACCAAGTCAGCGTCCAATTTGGTCACAACAACGCTTGGAAAATTCTTGTCAGCGTAAAAAAAAATAAAAATATTTTAAAAAGTGAAAAATGACCTTAACAAGTAATTTATCCTAGAGAAGATAACCAAAAGCTGATAATTATTATAGGGCGGCAAGCACTGTCCAGTTATGCACACTTGCATAAGCAAGATAGACATAACAGTCCTCTAGTGTCCCTTGCTAACCAAAACTCTTAACAACCAAGTTATCTCATAAAATTCCTTGTTACTCCAAGGTAAATCCCATATCAAAATCATTCCCAAGTCTCCCAACAGACCATAACCAATTCTAGGCCAAAAATGTCTTGGCAGCATGCATAGTATATCAACTTTGCATGCTACAGTGCCTCATGATTTAGTAAAACTAACTCATACTCACCTGTGGACACAATCTAGAATTGTGATAAGAGTATCATATGGATACCCAAACATCCTAAAGGTTCCTAAAACCTCCCCTTAAACTATGATACAAAAGTTTGCTAAAATCATGCATTAACATAAAAATTTTATGTCAAGATAGGAATGAAACATTCCAACCATCATCCATAAATAAAAACTTGTCCAAATGCTTCTCCATTGATCCATAAGCAACTCTGTATCCAATGGTATACTGCTAACACCATCTGCACATTTAGATTGAAAACCACAAAACTAACATTGTTGCTGACAACGCCCCGATAACACATGACAGCGTTGAGGGAAGCTTTGTCAGCGTTAGACAATTATATTGCTGACAACGTTGCAAAAACACTTATCAGCGTTCAAACAATCTTTGTCAGTGTTAGAAAAATATAGTGGAAAATCTAAATCATCAATAAGACCAATAATAATGCATCATCCTGTACATACTTTTACAAAAAGACTCCAAAACACATATTATGTGAGATTGACCATTCCAATACTTGTTACCAAGTATTGAAATCTCCCAGCATCAAAAGGTTTAGTTAATAAATCTGACACATTTTCCTCAGTGTCAACCCTATCTGGTTGTATTAAACCTTTTTCAAAGCAATCTCTTATAAAATGGTGTCTAATTTCTATGTGTTTAGTTTTAGAATGATGTACAGGATTCTTAATGATACATAAAGTACTATTATTGTCAACAAATATCTTGGTATGCATGAAATTATACCCATAGTCCAACAGCTGGTTCTGAATCCACAACACTTGGCCACAACAAGCAGCTGCAGCCACATATTCAGCTTCAGTTGTAGAATTAGCCACCACTGTTTGTTTCTTGCATTGCCAAGAGATCAACCTGCTCCCAAGAAACTGACATCCACCAGTTGTGTATTTCCTGTCAAATTTATCACCTCCATAATCACTATCTGAATATGCAATCAACTCCAATGGTGAATCCTTTGGGTACCACAAACCAAGACCAGGATAGCATCTTAGGTACCTAAAGATCCTCTTCACAGCATAAAGGTGACATTCTTTGGGAGTAACTTGATGGCGTGCACAAGCACACACAACAAACATAATGTCAGGTCTGGAGGCAGTAAGATACATCAAGGATCCAATCATGGATCTATAGTGCCTGACATCAACATCTTTCCCATCTCCAATCTTTCCCCAAGGGTGTTCTCTATCCATAGGAGTAGTAGCCCTCTTTTCATGTGGAGAAAAGCCAAACTTCTTCAAGATCTCAGCAACATATTTATCCTGGGAGATGAAGATACCATCTTCTTTCTGCTGAACTTGTAAACCAAGAAAGAAGTTCATCTCCCCCATAGCACTCATCTTGAATTTGTCTGTCATAAGCTTGGAGAAATCCTTACTCATCTTTGGATCAGTAGACCCAAAAATGATATCATCAACATAGACATGCACAAGCAACACATCCTTGCCTTTCTTCTTTGTAAACAGTGTCTGATCTATGGTGCCCCTCTTGAATCCATTGTCCACCAAGTATGTAGACAAAGTACCATACCATGCTCTTGGGGCTTGATGAAGGCCATACATAGCCTTTTTGTCTCTATACACTTTATCTGGATGCTCTGGATCCTCAAAACCAGGAGGCTGCATTACATATACTTCCTCAACAATAGTTCCATAGAGGAAAGCACTCTTGACATCCATTTGATAGACAGTGAAGCCCATGCAGGATGCATAGGCTAGAAAAATCCTTATAGCTTCAATCCTTGCAACTGGTGCAAAGACTTCCTCATAGTCTATCCCCTCCTCTTGTGTATAACCTTGAGCCACTATCCTTGCCTTGTTTCTGACCACAATGCCTCTTTCATCTCTTTTGTTCCTGAGAACCCATCTTGTCCCTATAGGTCTGACATATCTAGGACAATCAACCAGCTCCCAAACATCCTGAATTGCAAATTGGTGAAGCTCGTCCTGCATTGCTTCCACCCAACTTGGTTCTTTGAGAGCATCAAATATTTTCTTGGGTTCCTCTTGTGACAGAAAACAGGCAAACAAACATGCTTGCACAAGAGGGGAATCAACCTTCTTGTGTATATTAGCAATAAACCCACCAAGACCTTGATGAGATCTTCTAGTCTGAACTGGAGTCATAACATCACCAATGATCTGGGAAGGGGGGTGATTCTTCATTGTGGAAGTGAGAACTCCTCCTTCTAAAAGTCTGGTGTCCTCAACCTCATTCTCCATATTGCTAATATCCTCTTCATCAGACTCTCTTACATCAACATGAGGATGAACCTCTTCATATAAATTGGAAGGTTCACCTTGTTCAAAAGTGGAAGAGAAAAGATGTTCAGTATTGTTGTCAACGCCTGAGTCTTGTTTGTCAGCGCTTGGGCTAACAACGCTTGAAGTGTGGTTGTCAACGTCTGAACCATCAACGCCTGAATTGGTCTTGTCAGTGCTAGATTTGCCTTTGTCAGCGCCTGAAGGACCATGCATGTTTGTAACTGGTGGTGCTTGGAAACCACCATTATCTTGTCCAGCAGAAGCAGCAGCAGCAAAAGCATCTGTCCAAATGGGAATGGTAACATATTCTAGGATAGGAGATGTCTTTTCTGCTTGTGATCCAACCTTTTCATGAACCTGAGTACCTGAAACATCAACAACTTATTCCTCCACAACATTTGAAGTTACCTTCACAATGTCTGGATTAGTGACATGCATATAACTTAAAGTTCTAGATAAAGGTTCCAAGTCAAATAACCAATTAGGACCACTTTCAGGATCAATAGGTTTATTCTCTAAAAACCTAACATGTACTCTTTCAACTATACGTTTGTCCTCTTTAACATAAACCCTATATCCCTTGCTCTGCACTGAATACCCCATGAAGTAACCCTCATCACCTTTTGCACTAAATTTCCCTAAGGCATCACTAGTATCCAACACTACTACATGACAACCAAAAGGTCTGAGAAAACCAATATTTTTCTACCCCAAAGTAACTCATAAGGTGTTTTGTTCTGAATTTTGTTAACCAATGCTCTATTTTGCACATAGCAAGCTGTATTAACAGCCTCAGCCCAAAAGGCTATAGGAAAGTGAGCATCAGCCAACATTGTTCTGGCTGCTTCAATTAGGGTTCTATTTTTCCTCTCAGCAACCCCATTTTGTTGTGGGGTTCTAGCAATGCTAAATTGCCTAGTAATTCCTTTCCTGGCACAGAAATCATCTAACTTCTTATTCCTAAATTCTCCACCATTATCACTCCTAAGCATTTTAACCTCATTGCCAGACCTTTTCTCAATCTGAGTGATAAAATCAATTAGAATATCAGCTGTGTCACTCTTCATAGCTAGAAAGAATGTCCAAGTAAATCTAGAAAAGTCATCTGTGATAACAAAGCAATATGACTTACCATTCAAGCTTTCTATATTTGTTGGACCAAAGAGGTCCATGTGAAGCATATGAAGAGGTTTTGAACTAGTATGCACCTGTTTGGACTTGAAGGAGACCTTGTGCTGCTTGCCTTTAAGACATGCAACACAAGAGTGGTCATTGTGGAAGGCCTTCTCAGGTAAACCATCAACTAAACCAAGCCTCACAAGTCTATTTATATTTTTAAAATTTATGTGCCCTAGTCTCCTGTTCCACAAATTACTCTCATCTACTAAGGCCTTAACATAAAAACAAGACATATTGGTATTCATTTTAATCCCATTTAAATTCACATTATATATGTCCTTATGCCTAGGTGTTCTATACTCAATATATTTCTCATCAGGGATCTTAAAATCCTTGCTTAACACCAAACACTCAGTATCAGTAAACAGAACTTTATTTTTGTTATCACAAACCTGTGATACACTAAACAAGTTGTAATCAAGTTCTTTTACCAGGAAGACGTTCTCAAAACGTAGATTATTGGGGGGAAGGTTTCCTTTGCCTGTGATAGTTCCATATCCACCTCTAAAGTATACCTTATCACCATCTTTAATAGGAGTGATATTCGTCAGATAGTCTTCCTTCCCTGTCATGTGCCTTGAGCATCCACTATCCCAATATCCATAATCATTGATCTGTTTTTGAATGCCCTGCACATAAAGAAAACAAATTAGTTTTCTTTGGGAACCCAAGTCTCAAAAGACTTGGATTCATCTGGTTGTTCAATAAGAACAGACTTAGTTTTTATAACAACCCCATTCTCATCCTTTTTAGGATGAAATACCCAGTTAACCCCAATAGGTTTTGTAATGACCTTTGAAATGTAATTAAATCTATTGCAAGTCATTGAAATCCCATTATCATTAGGGTTTTGATCTTTCTTGGGTCTCCATGTTAAGCTTGAAGAAGCTTTAGACCCCTTACCTTGTGGCTGCAAATATTTAGGTCTGGTCACGTTTGTGTCAGCGTTAGAATTTGTCTTGTCAACGCTGAAATTACCCTTGTCAGCGTTGAACCTAGGGTTTGCTACAGAAACCCATTGCCTATTTGACCAGGTGTTTGTCTTTTGAAATGGTCTTTTTCCATGAGTGTTAGACCCTCTAGTAAAGAATGGGGCAGGTCTAATCACTTGTGGACTTTGCTGCACACAAGGTTTGGGTCTGACAACGTTTGACTTCCTAACAACGTTGACTTTGTTCCTGTCAGCGCTGAAATTGTTCCTGTCAGCGCTGGCTTTGGGAGCGTTGACACACTTGTATGCCAAGTGTGAAAAGCTACCACAAGTGTAACAAGCTTTTCTAGACACAACCTTAGGTCTAGAAGAGAAGAAGCCTGTTCCATGATTGCTAGCCTGGCTCTTGGGAGACCTAGTATTCCTATACATCTCTGCATATTTAATGGTAGGTCTTCTAACAGTGTTTGAGCCTAGGTCAACAGCTTTACCAGTGATTGGGTTAGTAACCTTAATGGGTGGTAACTCATTAGGACTTTCACATAGCAAGCCACCCTTGACAAATAGAGTAGGGTTAGCCTTCTTCCACTCATAGAGTAGGGTTAACCTTAATGGGTGGAGGAATGAATTCCTCCTCTTGGAGCTCTGGCAAACCAATCCAAGATAAGTCCCTTTGTTGGACACCATAGAAGTCACCAGCTGGTGGTGGAACCAAAGAGTAATCATTCATCCCAATCCCAGTCATGTCCTTAGGATCCCTTTGTTTGGCCACACAGACTCCTAGGGTTTGGGTGGCTCTATCAAATCTTTGAATTTTGAGGCCAACATTATCTTTATTCTTAATGGCCTCATCTAACTTAGCCTGTAATTCACCATTAACCCTTTCCATGATGTTTCTAATATCCATACTACCCTCTAACTCATGTTTTAAGATACTGATCTTATCTTTTAAGTCAAATTCCATTTTCTTGTATTTAGAAACGGTTTTCTCAGTTTCAGTAAGAGCTAGTTGGTAATTAGACAATTTACATCTTTCAGTACTCATATCATCTTTTAGTTTTAACACCTCTTTGTTAAGTCTTTCAGTATTTAACCTACAACCTTTGCTACAAAAAGCATCATCATATACCTCATTATCAGATGAAGAGGAGGAGTGTGCTATGAGAGCATATTCAACATGTTCTTCTTCTTCAATATCAGCAACCAAAGTTTTATCCTCTTCAACATTCTTAGCCAGATAGCTCCAATCCCATCCTGTACCATCAATTCCTTGAACTGCAACCATAGCTTTGGAATCCTGAGCTTTAACAACCTGACTTGAGGGTTTACCAGCATCAGATCTTCTAGGAGATCTGCATTCCCTCATGAAGTGCCCCATACAATGACAGTTGTAGCATTCAACTTTGGATTTATCAAATCCAGCTGTGTCTTTAGCATTGAAGATCATCTTCTTTTTAAACCTTCTGTTCCACCTATTTGCTCTTATACTAGCAAGAGCCATGTTCCACTTGATGTCCATCTCTTCCAAGTGCTCATCACTTATCTGCTCAAGGTCCTCATATGTAATCACTGAACCATTGGGCAAAGAAGCAATGTAAGCACAAACAGTATCCAAATCCAAACCAGCAGGTTTAACTCTTGGGGAGTCATTCTTGAATGTGTCAGCGTCTGAATAGGAGACGTTGACAGGACTTGTTCCAGCGCTGACATATGATGATCCAGTAACTGGATGCATATAAGAGTCCTTCTGATTGAATTGACCTTCACTATGAGAGAAGAAGGCCATGTTGCTGTTGGTAGATTTGCTTCCATGTTCTAAAAGAGTTTCATCTTCCAACAGTCTTAGTTTGTTGTAGATGTCATCAAATGAGGAGCTCTTGTAAGTATTATTGGCAAGAATAGATCTTGCCTCAATCTTCCATGCCTCACCAAGACTTTTAAGAAAGGTAGCATTGATGTCAACATCACCAACTTGTGTCCCCATGAAGGACAACTTGCTTGTAATGTCAAGCAATCTGCTTCTCACACTACTCAGTTTCTCATTGGGTTGAGCTTTGAAGACAACATAATCATGCAGAAGTTGCTTTTTCTTTTCCTCCTTAGTGTCTGCATTGCCACCATATGCAACTTCAAGAGCTTCCGAAAGATCCTTAGCAGATTCATAGCCTCTATATTTATGTTGGTTTTCTTGTCCCAAAGAGACTTTCAGAATATTTAGGGCTTTCATGTCAACCCTTTTCTTTGCAATGTCATCAGCAGCCACAGCTCTACCATCTCCAGGTTTTTCTTTCTTATCCTCTTGAGGACATCCAGCAACAACTGTTCTTTGAGCAATGGCATTAAGAATCTTTTGAGCTTTATTGAAAGTGTTTCCATATTCAATAATCTCCCAGAGTGTGTAGTCATAGATCCCTAGATATTGTTCAAAGTTGAACATCCATAAGTCAAAGTTGGTTGCATCAAGCATGGGAATCTTGATGTTTGGTAAGGCTGAGGAGGAGGAGGTTATTGCTTCAGACATGATGTTGTTAGGGTTTCTGAGAAAATTAGGGTTTTGGTGATTTTAGGGTTCTGGTGTTCTTTAAGATCAAAAGTTCCTCAACAAGCTCTGATACCACTTGTTGATCCCAAACTTAGATCGATTAGCTTTGTGTATACGAGATTAGATCAAGTAATACAGGTAGAGAAACCTTTGTATATGCTTTATGAATCTAAGTGTTATGTGGAATCTAACACTTAAACAAGAACACACAATGATATAAACAAACTTTCACTTTGATTATCAATATCAAACTTGCTTACAATGAAAGATGTTTACGAATGAAAACTTATATATAACTTATATCAAACATTAACCTAAAGGTCTTCTTTTATAGACATAAGAAGCCTTGTACAATAATCTACGTATCAGCTATTCTAGGTAAAGATAAATATAGAAAATACATTATCATTCATATCCTTACTAGAAGTATTCTAGAATATAATAAACGTGTAGAATATATCTTTCATCAGTGCTTGTCTTCAATGTGTCAACGCTTGTCTTTAACTTGTCAACGCTTGAGCTGTCAGCGCTTGTTTTGTTCTTGTCAACGCTTGTTTTTATCATGTCAGCGCTCAAGTGATCTGGCCTTAATTTATTCCCAACAATATACAGGGCTTGAACCAGTCGCCTAAGCAGCGAGAGGTTCGACAGGTGGTTACTGAGAATAATTTAAGAGTCTGTGCTATTTTGGAGTGTCATGTTGATGTATCTATTGTCTATGATACATGTCGTAAGGTGTGTAGGAGATGAAAGTGAGCATCTAATGGTAGCATGTGTACTAAAGGTTCTCGTATTATTGTTGGTTGGAATGATGATATGGTTGATGTTGGTATTGGCTCAGACGGAACAGGTCATTCATTTCCATATTAATACTCGGGCTGACCGGAAAACCGTTTTTTTTTTCTTTTGTGTATGCTGCCAACTTCTATGTTGATCGTCGTGAGTCATGGAGTAACCTTGCTACTCATTCTTATCTTATGCGTGACAAGCCATGGGTTTTGATGGGTGATTTCAATGCTGCTCTTAATCTTGAAGATCACTCCTATGGTGGGTATGCACCGAATATTGCTATGCGTGAATTCAAAGAATGTGTTCAACTCATGGAGGTTATGGATGTTAATGCTACTGGGCTTTATTTTACATGGAATCAAAAACATCAGGGTGATTGTGGTGTTCTTAAGATGATTGACAGGATTATGTCTAATATGGGATTTACTGATGAGTTTCCGGGTTCTCTTGCGGTATTTCAGCCTTATCGAATCTCGGATCATTCTCCGTGTGTGATTCGTATTCCTAAGGTTAGTAGACCGAAGCCAAAACCTTTCAAGTTCTTCAATTTTCTTGTTCATAAAGAAGGGTTTCGTTCTGCTGTTTTGAATGGGTGGAGTCTGAGTGTTTCGGGTTGTGCTATGTATCGTGTGGTTAAACGTCTGAAACATCTAAAAGCGCCATTTCGCAAGCTTCTCCATGCGAATGGTAATTTACACGTGCGTGTCACTAGAACCAGGGATGAGCTTGACGCGGCTCAAAGGGATCTTGATTTAAATTTGTCAAATATTGATGTCCGTGAATCTCATGCTCGGTGTCCTTTGACATTCAAAGAAGCGTCACTTGATGAGGAATGGTTTTTAAAACAAGAAGCTAAGATTGAGTGGCTTGATGCAGGTGATTCCAATACAACTTATTTTCATAAAATTGTTAAGTGTTATAATGCTCGCAACAATATTGATATGGTGCGCGACATGTCTAATGTGTTGTATGAAGGTAATGATGTTGTGAATGCGTTTATTGCACATTATGAGCAGTTTCTTGGTCTGAAGGGTATTTTTATCCCTTTGGACTCACATGATCTGTTCTCTAATGTTCTTAATGCACAGCGTGCTTTGGATATGGTTCGGGTGGTGTCAGATGCTGAGATTAAGAGTGCATTGTTCTCGATGGGTTATGATAAAGCTCCTGGACCTGATGGATTTACGGCTGCGTTTTTTAAGAATGCTTGGGATATTGTGGGTAGTGATGTTACATGTGCTATTCGGGACTTCTTCACTAATGGTAAGTTGCTTAAGGAAATAAATCACACTATTATTGCGCTTATTCCAAAGGTGACGGTCCCTAATAAGATCACGGATTATCGACCTATCTCTTGCTGTAATGTGATTTTTAAATGCATTACGAAGATTATTGCTAACCGCATTAAAGTGGTGTTGGGGGATTTGGTTAATATAAATCAATCTGCGTTTGTTCCGGGGCGTAGGATTTCGGATAATATATTTCTTACTCAGGAATTAATGCAAAGCTATCATAGGAATATTGGACCTCCTCGTTGTGCTTTCAAAGTGGATATTCAAAAGGCCTATGATACTGTTGATTGGGGTTTTCTTAGGGTGATTCTGATTGGTTTTGGTTTTCACTCTATGATGGTTGAATGGATTATGGAGTGCGTAACTACGGCCTCGTATTCTATTTGTATTAATGGGAATCTTCATGGCTTGTTTAAGGGTAAGCGTGGGTTAAGACAGGGTGATCCCTTGTCTCCTTACTTATTTACGTTGGTTATGGAAATTCTGACTCTCTTGATGCAGAGGCGTGTTCGTTTTGCGGAGGAGTTTCTATATCATAATCACTGTGAGCACGAACGTATTGTTAACCTATGTTTTGCAGATGATTTATTTATTTTCGCTAGGGGACATCTGGATTCGGTTCGCACCATTATGGATGCTACGAAGGAATTTAAAAATGTGTCAGGTTTGGTTCCGAGTATTCCTAAGAGTGCCGCTTTCTTTTGTAATGTTCCACCTGATGTGAAAGCTAGTATTCTGGATCTTATGCCGTTTGCGAAAGGCACCTTGCCAGTGCGTTATCTTGGTGTTCCTCTTATCTCTTCTAGGCTGCTCTATAGGGATTCTAAAGTTCTTGTTGAAAGGTTGGATAGTCGGGTCCAGGATTGGCGTAACAAATTTTTATCTACTGCAGGGAGACTTCAACTTGTTAAGTCTGTGCTATCATCTATGCATCTGTACTGGGCTTCAGCTTTTATCCTACCAGTTCGGATTATTTATGATCTTGAGCAGCTTCTGAGGAACTTTCTATGGTGTCAAGGTGAGATGAAAAATGGGAAGGCAAAGGTGGCTTGGGATGATGTTTGTATTCCCCAAAGTGAGGGCGTTCTTGGTATTCGTAGGATTGATGATTTTAATGCTGCTCTTATTACCTCTCATATTTGGTGTCTTCTCACTCGGAAGGAATCATTATGGGTTCAATGGATACATTCGTATAAGTTAAGTGGTAGGAGCTTTTGGGATGTTCCTTGTCTTGGTGATGTAAGTTAGGGTTGGCGTAAGCTTCTTCAGCTTAGGACAAGTGTACGACCATTTGTTTGGTATAAGATTCATGATGGTAGATCTGCGTCTATGTGGTTTAATAGGTGGGCTTCTGAGTGTCCGTTACGGGATACTCTTACGGTACGTAATATTTTTAGGTCTGGTTTTAACCTTCATGATACAGTTTATGACTTGATTGAGAACAACGCTTGGAAATGGCCGCTTGATTGGGAGGACCGGTTTCCTGCTGTTGTCTTTATCCCTGTCCCTGCTCTGGATGAGGGGCGTTAGGATTCTATGGTGTGGCGTGATGGTGTTGGTTCCTTTTAGTCATTTTCAGTTGCTCTGGCTTGGGATACTCTGTGGATCCGGCGCCAGGCTGTGGTTTGGTACCATGTTGTCTGGTTCTTTCACTATATTCCTCGACATTCGTTGCACATGTGGCTTATTGTTAAGCAGAAAATGAAGACCCAGGATCGTTTGTGGCAATGGGATGTTGGGTCTGCGGTCGATTTAAGCCTGCTTCGGTTTCCATTGTGTAAAGTTACTCACGTTTCTCATTCTCATCTGTTTTTTGAGTGCTCTTATTCATCACAGGTTTGGACGCAAGTTAGGGTGCTTTGTGGTATGGATTCTATCCCTCCTCGTTTGGATGATGTTTTGGCATTTCTTATACCAATATCCATAGGAAGATCTACTACTAGTATTATTACTCGTCTTGTTGTTGCTGCTATTGTATACTTTGTATGGATGGAACGGAACTCAAGATTGTTCAAAGGGAAACAGTTTTCTGTGGACAAACTTATCAGTATCATTACTTCTACTATTCGACTCAAGCTTATTACTTTCAGATTCAAAAAGATGACTACACGGTCCTTGGCTATTTTGGATCGTTAGAGACTTCCGTCCTCGAGTGTTGTTCATGATGGAGGTATCGGGTAAGGGTTGTACTCTTTTTTCCTTTTTGGGGGTTTTCCCACAGGGTTTTTCTCAAAAAGGTTTTTTAAGGAGGCAGCTTTATCTGGATCCTTTA